>LN483413.1:708357-849371 GCA_900002565.1 Culicoides sonorensis
TCAATGAACCAGTGTCTAGCTTCATTATTCGAATGGAATTGGCCTTTAAAGATTTGAAATGTCCTTTATCATTTGAAGATATGAGAAAAATCATAGTAAGAGGCATGATTAACAGGATTAAATTTTCTCTTGCTGGGAATACGAATATAAATTCGTGGTCTGATCTACATCAGGCGGCAAGGCAAGTGGAAGGTGTTGTTGGTTTTAATAAAGAAATCAATTCTGTAAATGATTTGGATGTTGTGTCAGGTCAAAATAAAGTTAAGGAAAATGAAGCGATTGATAATGAAATGAACAAGGAGGATTATGTTATGAATTTAAATAAATTTGAAAAGAAAAAGTCTTGGAAATCAAATGAAAAGAAAAAAGAGATTGTGTGTTATAACTGTGGTGAAAAGGGTCATTATAAAGATAAATGTAAAAATAAAAAGAAAGTATTTTGTTATAAATGTGGAAAACCTGAAGTCATACTGAGAAATTGTCCTCAATGTCAGGGAAACTCTTTAGTGGGTCATTAGAGAGGGAACGTGATCTATCTGAATTAAATTTTAACCCTCGTAATGTAAATTATTTATTAAGTGATGATATTTTAAATGAAGACAATATTATTAATAATTTATGTTTAGAAAAAAAATGTTATGTTGTGAATTTAAGTGCAGATGAACGTCCATATTTGGTTGTTAAAATATTGGGACATTCATTTGAAGGATTATTAGATAGTGGCGCTAACATGACACTGATGGAAAAAAATGATATTTTAAATGGGTTGACATTAATGGAAACTTCTGTTACATTAAAGGCTGCTAATGGTGGATTTCTATCAGTTTTGGGATATTTAAACTTAGATTTGACATTTAAAAATAAAACCGTTAAATTGCCTGTAGTGATAGTTGAAAATTGCTCTCAGAAATTAATTTTAGGATTCGATTTTTGGAAAGAAATGGGTTTGGAAATTACTGATAAAAATGGACTAAGATTAATTGATGCAATTGAATGTGTGAAAGAAGTTTCTACTGAAGAGGATTTGAATGTGAAGGAAAGGAAAGAATTTGAAGAGATTTTGAGTGAATTTTTAATTTCTTCAGAAGACTTTCTGGGGCGTACTTCTGTTATTGAACATAAAATAATATTGAAAGATGATGCTAAACCTTTTATTCAGAGACCTCATTTATTCTCAGATAAGATAGAGAAAAAAATTAATTGTGAGCTTGATCGAATGTTGAAGAGAGATATTGTGGAAGAAAGCAAATCTCCAGTGGCGTCTGCTGTGGTTCCAGTAGTGAAACCAAATGGTACTACTCGTTTATGCTTAGATAGTAGAATGTTGAATGTTCTAACAATCCCGGATAAATTCCCTGTTCCTAATTTATTACATATTTTCGCAAGAATGCGTAAGGCCTCATATTTTAGTGTTATTGATTTAAAAGAAGCTTTTTGGCAAATTCCCTTGTCAGATGAAAGGCCTACTGGTCAATTTGCTTCTTCAAGAGAATTGACTGCCTTCATTATTCCTGGAAGAGGATTGTATCATTTTAAGGTGATGCCTTATGGTCTTTGTAATTCTCCAGCTACACAGTGTAGATTAATGTTTAAAGTGTTGGGACACGATTTAGAGCCTTGGGTGTTAATTTTTATGGATGATATTTTATTTCTTGCAAAATCAGTTAGTCACATGTTAGAATTGTTGAGAGAGGTAGCCAGAAGATTGAGTCAGGCAGGTCTTTCAATTAATTTGGAAAAATCTAAATTCTTTGTTAAAGAAGTTAGGTATTTAGGACATGTGTTGAGTAAAGAGGGAATAAAGGCGGATCCTAAAAAGATAGAAATAATGGTGAATTATCCTGTGCCTAAAAATGTCAGAGAAGTGAGAAGGTTTTTGGGGTTAACTGGGTATTATCGTAGACTGATAAAAGATTATTCTGGTATTGCTTCACCCTTAACAAATATTTTGAAATTGTCATTTGGACCATTCAAATGGAATTCAGAGGCGGACTTAGCTTTTAACAATTTAAAAAAAGCTTTGTCAGAAGCTCCTGTTGTGGCAAATCCTGATTTTGATTTAGAGTTCATTTTGCAGTGTGATGCATCAGATATTTCTGCTGCGGCAGTGTTAGGTCAGATTCAGGATGACAAAGAGGTGATAATTGCGTATTTTTCCCACAAATGGTCTCCCTCAGAAATGAGCTATTGTGCAACGGAAAAAGAAGGATATTGCGTTATTATGGCAATAGAAAATTTCCGGAGTTATCTGTATGGCACACACTTCAAGGTCATTACAGATGCTCAAGCACTGGTTCATTTAAAAACGATTAAAACTGATGGCTCTAGCAGGCTATCCAGATGGGCTTTGACTCTTAGTCAATACGACATGGAGATCAAACATCGTTCTGGGAAATTGTCTGTGGTGCCTGATGCGTTGAGCCGTGTTAGTTGTGTTTTTAGTATTGAAACGGAGGAAGATTCATGGTTTTTGAGTATGAAAGAGAAAATTGAACAAGAACCGGAGAAATATGTGGATTTTAAGTTTGAAAATGGAAATTTATTGAAATTTGAATGTTTTGAAGATGAAATTGGGTGTTATGCTTTTAAATGGAAAATTTATGTACCGGAATCTGAAAGAATGAAGTTAATTGAGTCCTTTCATGAAGAGAATTGTCACATTGGGTGGTATAAGTGCTATAAAAAACTTAAGCAAATGTACTTTTGGCCAAATATTGCAAGACTTGTTGAGAAAATTGTGAAAAGGTGTGAAATTTGTAAGGCTTCTAAATATAGAAGATTAAATACAAAGGTTCCCATGGGGAAAATTAGGGAATTTAAAACTCCTTTTCAGGCTATTGCAATTGATCATTTTTGTGGAGTGGTGAAATCGAAGAGAGGAAATCAATATCTTTTGGTCTTAGTGGATATTTTCAGTAAATGGGTAATTTTATTTCCTACTAAAGATCGTAAAGCGATCAAAATTACCAAATTCCTGGAAAATCAAGTATTTTTAAAATATGGTGTGCCTGAGATTTTGATTTCAGATAATGCTCATGAATTTGTTGGAAAAGAAATGATTAAATTATTGGATAAATACGAAGTTAATCATTGGACAAATTCTTATTACCATTCTCAGTCAAATCCTGCTGAACGTTATATTCAAACCGTTACCACTGCCATAAGATGTGTGTTAAATCAAAGGAATTTTTCTCAGAATATGTGGGATGAAAATTTGGACATGATTCAATGTATTTTAAATACCTCTCCAAATGAAGTCACTGGCAAGTCTCCATTCTTTGTAAATTTCGGTCGTGAATTTGTATGGTTGGGTAAAAATCATGAATTAAAAATATGTGATATTGACAGGAATGAGATGAGTTATGGAGATATTGAAGAAAGTTTTATTGAAATGAGAAAGCTAATTGAAGGAAAATTGAGGGAAGCTCATGAAAAAAATAAGAAAAGATATGATATGAGGACCAAATTGGTGAAATTTGAAATTGGAGAAAGGGTCTGGAGAAGAAATTTTGAAAAATCTAGTTATTTGAAAGGTTTATCACAAAAATGTATGAGTAGATATATTGCATGTAAAATATTGAAGAAATTAGGATCAGACACATATGTGATATGTGATGAAAATAATGATTATACGGGAAAATTTCATGCTAATGATTTGATTAAAGATTATGACTAAGGTGGCCGAGTCAATTTATGTGATTTTATGAATTCATTTCATATGTTATGAATTTACTAGTAAAAATGACCGTTATTTTATATTATTTTTTTATTTATTAAAATTAAGTAAATTTTATTGATTTATTAACAGATGTATATTGAAATTGATATAAGTTGTTTAACTATGGAAGAGTTAATGATGGAATTGGAAGTAAGAGATAAAACTGATATTGAAGGAAAAGACGAAATATTGAAATATATTAAGGATAACGTAATGGATTGGATTACAAAGGAAAAAGTTGGTGGGCTTACTAAATTATATGAAGATGAACTCTATAAGGAAATCAATTATTGCAAATTAAAGATGGATAAATTATGGAGTGAAGTGTTGTTTTGTAGAGATCAAAAAGCTTTAACGACTAGGGTTATATTTTTAGCATTCAGAGGGAAAAGATTAGAAAATTATTTTTCAGAAAAGAATGAAGTGAAGGAAATTATCAGAAAATTAGAAAAAATAGTAATTGAAGTAATAGGGGTGAGGTGGGAGAATTTTGACAAATTAGGATCTGATGAGGAAAGTGTGGATAATGATTTGTTAAGTCTAGATGCCTCACCGAAGCTGCAGGGAAAAATAGAAGTTATTCAGAAACATGGAGATGGAGAAGGAAAAAGATATGAAGAACGAAATGTGATCAGGAATTTGAAATGTTGGAATTGTGGTGGTTTAGGACATCGATCCTTTCAATGTAGTTCCAGACGAAGGACACATCCTTACCAATGAGGACATTGGGCCCCCATCCAGTCGCCAATTGATACCGTATTTATCGATAAAAAAACATTTAAATATACTAAAAGGAGTCGGATGAAATAAAGACATACACACTAAAAAAAAATAAAAAAAAATTAGAAATTAAGAAGAGGGGAAGATTTGAAGTTATAAAAAGGGAGGTAAAATGAAGTAAGGGTTGATTCTGATTCTAAATTAAAAAGTGAAAGGTCGTATAAAAATAAAAGCAATAAAAAAATTCTGTAAATAAAAAATTTCTGAAATAAAATAAAAAAATAAAATTGAAATTAAATACAAAATAAATTAAGTGTTTAATTTATTTAAAAATTTTTGGTGACAAAAACAAAATCATGTGTTACGTGACGAAATCAAGGAGATGAAGGAAATAGTCGAAACTAATGAAATAAAAATTTCCAAAATTGAAACCCAGATTCAGGAATTAATTATTATGATGAAAGAATTAATGAAATCAAAATAAATTCTACTAATACTACTAAGCTTTTCTATACTTACTTATTTAGCTGGCTCTACAATAAATCACTCGCCTGTTGAAGATCTGTTTCCAGTCCACTCTATCTTGCGCCACTTGTTGCCAGTTTTGCACTCACAACGTCTTCAGATCCGAAATGACGTTGTCAATCCACTTTGATTTAGGTCACCCAACACCTCGACGGCTGTTAGGGTTCTTTGGACTCGACTAGGCCCCATTCATGCTAATTCTCAATTCAATACACCAACTGAAATTATTTTTAAACATCCCGTTCAATCAAAAGTCCCTTTAGCAAAATTTTACTTCATACCATTTGCTAACATGCAACACTTTATTCCTCTTTATTTTGACATTTCACATCATTCTCGAGTAAATTTTTTCCGTAGTAAGATTGTTTCCGAAAATGCTCTGGATTTTTCATTGAAAAAACCTAATTAAGAGCATAAAAAATATCAAAAATATTATCAATTGTAAGAGAAATCATCAATTTATTCAATAAAATCAATAAATAGTGATAAAAATGTGTAACAACCATGATAATGATTAAATTTGTAGTGACGCTTATTCATTAACGCCCAAAAAAAAATTTCTCGCAAAAAAAGTTTTTGTGCTTTCATTGTAATTTAAAAGAAAAGAAGGATTAAATTTAAAAAATGAATTCTGTGTAACTTTGATTAAAATACCACAATGAAAAAAATTTTAATCTACTATTTTATTCATAATTTTTGATAAATTTGGTGCAAGAATTCAACGTATACAAAAGAAAAAAATTTACTTCTTCGCTATACACGGTATGTATGTGTGTATAATATACGTCCGCACATACATATTGTGAGTCATATCAATTTGAATTGTGTAAAGAATGGATTAATAACATTAAAATAATTATGTGTGTATAAAATTAAATAATGTATAAATTGTTATTATGATTGAAATTTAACATACAACACAGAAAAAAAATTAGGAAGAAAAAAAATCATTTCAAACAAAAAAGGTGTCTATCTTCAAATGTGAATTGTGTTAAAATTTGTAGGAGTTTAAAAATTATTTTAAAATATTTGTTATGAATGGAATGAAGATGACACCAACAAAAACATGTTAAACCAGTTAAATGAAGTGTTAGAGTGGGAAGAAATTTTATCATATTCATCTTATAAAAGTAAAAAAAAATCCACCATTCATTGAAATTAAAGGTCACAGTTTAAGAGGTTAATGAACCCGCATCATGAATGTTTTAATGTGAATTTGAAATGAAGATAAGATTATAAAAATTCATGAAACTCAGTCAAAATATGCTTTGAATCTACAAAAGTCATAATTTCCGTTTCAATGAAATTCACAAACAAAATAAATCAAAATTAAAATTTGTATAAATTATGCATAAAATTCTCATATTTTACAATGTAAAGTAAAAAAAAAAAATAACAGATGACATTCAAATGAATAGTGAAATATAATAAATTACCATTAAAATTCAAATACATCCAAATAATGCTGCTATAAATAGAAACAAAATTTGACATCAAACGAAAAAAACTTGCAAATGTATTTGAATTGACAATGATTCCATTTCTACAATGCATGCATATAAATGTTGTTAAATAGTGAATACAAAATTATTATTTTTATCCAAGTTATTATCATAAAATATGAATATAAAATTTGAAGTTAACTGAATACGAGCTCTCTTAACGTCCGTTTTATGCAAAGTATAACGTTATAAAAAATTCGTATGTGTATAGATAGCGGAAAAAGTATAACGCACTCTGTACATAAATTATAAGGAATTATACCATGCATAAAGTAGTAGTAAAGGGATGAGAAAATTATTTGAAATTACTAAGGTATTGAAAAAGGGGAGCTCGAAATTTAACCATCCAGGATCTCAATTCTCAGAAAAAAAAGGCATACCGTTTGTGCAGTGGTTTAGCATACAGTCGTTCGTTCGACTAGGTTAAGCAGCTGTGAATGGTGCTCGTTGTTGGATGGGTGACCACCTACCAAAAGTACGCTACATAAGATTGTCCTATGTCTGAATCATCCATAGTACTCTTACTATTCGAGAAAAAGACAAAATACACATTAATTAGGATAAGACTACACTAGTACATATAGAATGATGTATGTGGATTACAAAAAGCCCAAAGATATAAAGTAGATTCAATTTGTCCAAATTGAGGTCTTTCAGCAGATCACAACATATCTTGAGTGCATTTCCTCATCACTTTGGCTCTGCGTAAAGCTTTCTTTGTGTCTGTTCGATCCATAGTTCCAATCAGCCTTTGAAGGGCCACCCTCATAAGACCTTCAAACGGTTGCAGTGGACTCAAAATTCTAAAAATTGGACAGAACTGTAAAATCGCTTTGAACGTCCAAGTTTTAGCTCCAAATGAAATTCTCAATTCTTCTAGTTACTCATTTTTTTCTCCAGTAATTAAACACAGTTAACAGTCATGTACTTTTGTTTATTCTTACTTCATAATAACTTGTAAATTTCGAAGTTTGTATTTCATTAAAAAAAAGAAAAAAAAACAAAAGTCTTAACTAGATACAGTTGCAAAAGAACAATTCGTAAAGGGTATTCAAATAATCATAATAATTGTAATAAAAATCGTGAGAATTTTTGCTCTGTTTCTTTTTAATGCCTTTATTGTTTTTTTAGTGTTTACTGTATTCAGTGTTGACTAGCATTTTTGGGAAATTGTTTAATTTCAATGAAGAGCTAATCAATTTCGGGTTCTCATTACAATCGGACTTAGCTCTTGAATCGTGAATTTTTCTTGAAAAGACTTGGATACCACTTAAATGTAAATTGAGAGTCTTTGGTCAGAATATTTAAGATTTTGTGGTTCTTGACCTTGAAAAGGAACTGGTTTGAATGCTTTTGTACTATTTTCGCCGAAAAATAGCGCCCTCTATGAAACGACGATTCTTATTGCAACCACAATAAGACTCATTGTAATACGACAAAGAAAAGTTTCGAATTCAAAGAGAGTGTCCTTCCAGAATTTTCTCATTAAATTTATAATTAATGAATTTCACATCCCTTCAAATTACCTTTCAAGAGTAACCCTGAATTGAACATCCCTTGATTTCAAATTAACTTGAACCAGTGAATGCTTGAATCGTTCTCTCGTCTTGTAATTAGTCAAACTTGACATTTGATGCTCATTACAAAAAAAATTTAGTAACATTTGATGATTTGAAGTGAAATTCAGAAGTACAAAGCTTGAAGAAAAAAAACTCACTACTCAAATTTAATTTGTTCCTATTGAATAAAATTTTGATCGATTACCTTTTTTACCTCATTTGAGTAGTAAAAAAAAATATTATTATAATAAGATCCATTCAATCATGTGAATTAAGAAATTACATAATAAAAACGTTAAAATTACACCACTTAAAATCAAATTTTATCGTTTTTCTTTGACCATAATTTAATTTCAAAACATTCATTTGAAAGTGATTATCGTAATTAACGTTTAATTTGATGATTTCTTAATGGAATTTATGAAATTTAAACTTTAAATGGGTTTTCCTCATCAATCTCTAATCAGATAATTACCTTTTTTGTAATATTTTATTTTTTTTCTCATATAACTCATTGAGATAAAGTCAAGATAAAGTACAATTACGTCCATTGTGTTTTCTCTGGCTCGTAAATTTACCGAAGAGATGACTTTTGTGATCATTCATTTAACCTTTACTTGGAAAAAAAACTGACTGTATGCTAAAATATTTCAACAAAATTAATTATGAGAATTAGTTTTCTGGACATTGCATCAGACACGAGCCTTGAACTGATGTCATAGGTGTGACTCAAGCACACTTTGAATTATGTCTTGTTTCATGAATATTCACATAAAATTAGATAAACACAATACAATTCAACGGAAAAAGCAAAAAATGTTTGTTGGCAACACTTGGCAATGAATCAATCAAGCATGATTCATTGTTTAGTGCTTGAAAATTATACAATTTAATATTTCTTTAAAGGGAATACCATGAAAAGCGATAAGAGTTAGTTGATTAAATGTTAATAACAATAGTCTTTTATTGATTTCTTATCATTGAATAATTATTTGCAATGGTTTTATCATTAACTTTTAAGTAATTTTGAAATTAAATCAGTGTTTAAATATTTTTTATTTGTTCTCTTAACAAAATCAATCATTTGTTTGAATTTAAGTCTTGATTGCATAGAAAAAAATACAGTAGTGATGTTTCAAGACAGGCCACACCATGAGATCATTCAATGCCGAACAATGTAAATTTCACGCCTTTACTTATTTTTGTTCTTTTAAACAATAAGAATGTTTATGAGTAGTAATAAATATAAAAAATAATTTTCCAAACAAATATTTAAAAGCGAAATATACATTTTTTTTTATTTTATGATTATGAGCACATGTTTGATGATTTGTTAGGCATGTTACTTCAATTTGATAGTAGGGTGACTATTTGTAGAGTGCCATTTGCCAGAGTAATCGTAACGCTTTGAAATTTTCTTTGTCATCATCTCTCGATATCCAGATTGACAAACTGAGGCCCTCGAGATGGACTCATCATCATAAATGACCACCCTCTTCATATAAGCATGCGATAAATCAATCCTTTACACACCAATTTGATCGAAATAAAAACGATTTTCCATAAATTACAATCAAGATTCAAATACAGACAATCAATGTTCTGTTTATTTATACTCAAAATTTACACAAAAAGAAATGCCGAGTATATCGATTCTATGCAAATCACATAAACAGACCGAAAATATTTTTATTTCAAAATACAAAAATTTTAACAATTGAAAAGCATTTGATGTGAGCATTTTTTTTTCTGTTTTACTTTGACGTGATAACCGATCTAATTTTAACTCGACCACTCCTTCAATCTTGTGTGTATTTACAGACGAAAAACCTAAACCGGCAAAATTTCGTGCCAAATATAACAAAACAAACCACGTATTTAGAAAATACACAAAACTTTTCAAAGACATTGAACTATAAGAGTTTTGTTTGTATAGTGTTTTGTGGTATTTTTAATTGTTTTAGAAGAAAAAAAATATAATAATTTAACCAGATACAGCACAATAAGACTTGTAATTTGTTATTGTAAACAAATTCAATTTAATTTTGAGTTTAAAATCATGAGAGATGTATTTTTTTTTATATATTTTAATTGTAAGACGTGATTTTACTCAATGACTTTTGATGGAAATAGAAATGAAAGCACTTTAATTCTTGTATTTGATATACAGGACTCATTTTGTGTAGGGCTATACGGAGTAATACCTATACTTTTGTTTTTCAGTTAAAATTCCATCAAAATTAAGTCTTAGTTGAAATTTCATTTCAATAAAACATTGTTTATATATTAAATTTTTTATATTAATATCAGGTCGTCTCGTGATGTTAAAATACATATTAAATCACATAAACAAAGCAAGTTTTTGTTCCACTAACCAATTTTTTTTTAATTAATTGCGAATGAATACACTTTCATTGAAAAATATTTTTTTTATTACAACTTCAGTGGAGTAAATTTTGTGGTTGTTACACATTTTAATATCAAACAGTTTCTTGTTCAATGCTGTTTCGTGAAAGATGAACAAGAAGATTATTGTGCCAAAGCGTGAAAACAAATTTTATAGTAAATAAATAAAAATATAATAATATCGTGTTGTATTATTTCAGAATCAAACGTGTGATGTTTTTGCTGGAAAATTAAAAGGAAAATAAAAAGAGAAGTGAAGAGTACATGCAACAGTTATATGCAAAAAAAAAGTAAATTAAATGAAATTTCACTGAATGTGTGTTGAAATTAAAATTGAAATTGAAAGGAAAATTTAAGTGAAATAATAAGAAAAAGTCAAGGAAATTAAAGAATTTAATTTAAATTAAAAATATTGTACTAAAATTTAATATAAAAAAGAAACAAAAAATGGTGAATAAGCCAACAAATGGACCAGCCCTCCATAAAGTTATTATGGTTGGCAGTGGAGGTGTTGGAAAGTCAGCTCTAACGCTACAGTTTATGTATGATGAGTTTGTGGAGGATTACGAGCCCACAAAAGCAGACAGTTATCGTAAAAAGGTAAGGAAGAGTTTTAAGTGTACAATTTCAATTTCATTGAGACAGCGGTGGTGTGTCCTTGTAAGACCTTGCATGGGTTTAAATCGAAATCGTTGTCGTTTGATACATGACTGAGATGTGAATCAATTCAATTTTTTACACCTTTGCCTAGTTGAGATCTTTTTTCATGGGATACAAATGAATTAAAGAGCGGGAGAGGGACAAAAGGCGTCAAAATTCAAAATTATGTCACATGGCATCTGAAATATGGCTAATCCTTCACTTTAAGTTGAAAACGCCCCGCAGACTAACCCGCATAATATGCATGGACTAAAAGAGTGCCCATAATACTCGGGTTTTTGTTCTAAATTAACTGGAAATGCGATAAAAATTTCATTCATTAAAAACCCTGTAAGCGTCAATCAAAGATCTCCATCTGTAGACCAAGTCACTTTGTATTGCGCGGCGTTTTCAGCTTTCAGTGTAGTCAAAAAATGCATTTATGTATCCACAATAGGACCCGCAGGGACCGCGGTGGAGCCTTTTTCATATCTATCTATGTAAATTTCTTCTTTGAAATGACTCATATCAAATTAAAATTGATGTCCAGTGCAGATTTTTCTTCACGCTTGAACTTTCAAATTGACTCACATTTAACTAACTCAACTGAAAGTAATTTATTTCATTAATTACTGTGTGATTGTTTTTCCTGTGTGTGAGCATTACGGCCTGTGTCTGCGTGTATTCGAATACTCATAAAATAATAATCCATTTGTCGCAACAATAAAATCATGTACTGATAACGACCGACATCCAATATAAAATTTAATACTTCTCCATATAAATATATAATAACATTATAAATGAGCCATATTATTCTGACATCTAACAACATTACCCAATTTCATTCACTTGTTTCTGTCGTAATATGACAATAAAATTCGATTTTTTTTTCTTCATTCAATGTTTAATGTTTGTTTTTGAACTGAAAACGGAAATAAACACATTATGTGAAGTACGACGATTGCCAAATATTCCACAAGTAATTCCCGTTTGTAAATAAATCGTAGTATTAAAGCATTTTTTTAATGTATTTCCGTTCTAATTATTGTGTTTCAAAGTGTCATGAAATCCCTGGATGTAGTTTAATGGATTAGAATGACGTTAAAAATAAAATATTTATCATAATACATAATTTATTTCCTTATTTGATGAGATATCTGTTGGGAATGTCAGTTAAATTCATTTATAATAAAGAGAAATGTGACATTTTATTACGAAAATTTCATCGTATCATCCTTAAAATGGTCTGTAATGAGACAGTTGATCATGAAAATCCTTTTCAAAAAATCATTCTTAACCAAGGTCAACCATTTTTGATCCACTCCTCAATTTCATTCAACTAATTCTGCTATTTTCTGTACCTTAAATAAATTTTTCGTTATTTTTTTCAATTAAAATGAATGACATCAAATTATCACATTGATACGAATTCTTTATTCAAATGTAACTTTTTTCAGTGATTCATTAGATTTAATTCAAATTCACATGATTATAACTCATCCAATGACGATGCAAATTTTTGCTTTTTACCTTTTTAATTTAATCTAGCATTTTTGCAGTTATTAGATAAGATACGAATGTGAATTCAACTTGATTTATTCAATTTAATAAAATGAGATGAAAATGAAAATGAAAAAAAAAATTCACCTGTTACAATTCATACAATTCATAAATGTAAAAAAGAATTTTTTTTTATAGAAAAAATTTCCATTTAAACGCATCTTGAAGTATTCGACGTATGTTATTATTCGTATTATTTTTAAAGAATTTATGTTACAGTTGTTGAAATGTGTACATTGGTATGATGTCGCAAAACATACATAACTGTAATTTTTATGGATCTTTCTTATTATTCATTCTTCGTTCTTGTATCTGATGCCAATTGAATTTAGTTGAGCTATATGACTATATTTGTGATTTTTTGTTCGAGAGTTTGTGATGTAAGAATGAATTTTGATGAGTATAAAATTGAATCTCTCATTTAAGATTTCGGAGTGATTAAATTTGATTTGATTTGAGCGATTTTTAAACGATTAAAATCATGATTTGGGTTTCTTAGTTCGTCCTCTCCGATCTTTCTCATTAAATTTTACTCCATTCTCCGGCCAAGCTCAATTTTTCAACCAATTTGAACCTAAATCTTTAAATTTTTGAACAGAGGCACGTTGAATATGGTTCAAAATAACCCGATTTCGGTAAGTGGTGTCATGACCCTACTTCCATTAAAAGAAATTCATCCTCCAAATCAAATCTCTCTTTCATTTATCATTATAAAATGATTAAAATGCATTCCATAAACAGTATGTGACATCAATTTCTTCATTTTTTTTCATATGAAATTAACGGTAAAAGTAACAAACAAAAATGCAAACACATTCCAACATTTGTAACATGTATCAGCACAAAATAATCCAATAATAATCATATAAATGTGAAAAGAAAACATTTTTACATTTTTTCCAAGTAATTTTCCAAAGAATTGTCTGAAAGTGAAAATAAACATGTCTCTGCTACTTTTTTGTTTTACTTTTACTTAATCAACTATAAAAATAATATAACTGTCTAACATTACATTACATTAAATGTAAAAAAATGTACAAAAGCTTCTGTGGTTAAATGTGCAAAAAAAAACGCGTCAAGAAATCGATATGAAAATGTCACACAGGCATTTCAAAGTATCACGTGAATCGAGAGTAATGCTTACTTGAAATGTGATAATCTGATTATGACTTTGTATTTGAAACTATTTACAGTCATATGCTAATTTTTGCTTTGAAATGTTACGAGCGCTAATTTCAGTGTATTATCGATCATTTGATGTTTGTTTAGATTCAAAATTAAATTAAATTAAACTTATAATCATAAAAACGATAGTTTCATGCTTAGTTAACATTTGATATAAATCTACACACATTATGTTTGAATTACTATGAAGAGTTTTCTTTGTTTTGTTTTTTTTTTCAATGAAAATTCAACACAACTTGTATCACTTCCACTCTTAAAACAAGTGATAAAGAACTCTATTGTTTTGTGGTAAAACTAAACACAACAAACAGTGCGAAACTCATAGAATATTTGAGTAGTAAATTGTGGTGTAGACAAGTATCCAATTTAAATTTACCTTACAATTATCATTATTTATTGTGTCTGCACCTCTTTTGTACTACTACAATTTTTTGAGTGATGAAACGATTTCAAGTGAATGTGTGTGTTTTTTTCATTCTAAGCTTTATTATGTAATCAAATATGGATCATACCGTTATGTCATAATTTTTGTTTTGATATTAACGGTTTTAATGCTTTATTTTCTTTCGAAACGGCAACCTTTGAAATGAGCATGAGCATGGAGTTAAATTCAGATCAGATCAGATTTCTAGGGCGGTCTCAGAAGCGAACCAGCACTCAGACCTACAGACGGGTCCTACAAACTTAAACTCACTTTATGCTACTTTTATTCAAATTGAGTCACTTTCCAATAAAATTTTTCTATCCTTCCTTCAATGTAATACAATTTTTGTTATTTATATTGGCATGTTTATATGAAATTGACCACAATACAACAACAAATAAAATCAAAAAAAAAATTATAGCAAATTCTTGGCGAAACTAATTCGATTAAGCACGAAATGTAAGTTCAAAGACCACTAATGCATATTAAATTAATGAATTGTTTCAGTTCCGAATTTTGCAACTACTATTAACCCTTTCTTTCCCAGTGTCCCTCGGGTGGAACATTGACTTTAAATGCGACTTTAATGTACATATTGCATTTTCTGACCAATTGTTTTTGAATAAACAGATTCTTTGAAGGGTTTCTGTGATATTTCCGGTATCAATTTATAAAAAATTCTTACAGGGTCAAAAATGTTATGTCTGAAAAACCAAATTTTTTTTATAGCAATTTTTATAGTGAAATTTCTGTATGTAATTCTATAAGAGTTATACGTATTTTTGCTAGCTCATCCTGAACATTTTTTACTCTAACAACCAAATTTTTTTTGATTGATCATTCATTTTGGGGTCAAAATCTACTAGAAAATATAAAATTTAATCAAAAATTCCAGCTGGATCTATTCCTAGGAAAGAGAGGGTTAATAATATATAAATAATTTTGAATTCTCTTCCACACAATTTCCTTTAACCAATTAATATTAATGAGTGGTTTTTTTAATAGTTCATTGAGAAAAACTAAACAAATTTTTTACTGGGCTTGAATCCCATTAAACCCATTAAGCACTTGATTGCCTTCGATTTTTATTTTACAGTTAAAGAAATTTCCACAAATTTCATCATTTTATTCCAATAAAAGCACCTTAAGACTTTAAATTTGATATGTAATCTGTAATGAAAATTCATATTAAAAGCAAGCTCATTAGTAACAAAGAAAAATTTCATGCTTCATTTACAATTAAATCAATTTCAATTTCATGCAAAATACAGCGGCTTCCCAAGTAAATTAAATTTTAATTCAGCTTTAAAGACGTCAATCAAAATAACCATCATGAATTGAAGCTCTTCTTCCATATCCATATCTTTTGTGTTATTCAATGACCTTAATTTGGTTACAACTCTTCAAATTCGTGTATTTTAATACTCTGAGTCAATCAAAAAAAACTACTTTAAAAGGCTGAAAGTGAAATTATTATTAAATATCGATTAATATTTTGAATATTCAAAAAAAAAACTAACTGCTTCAAGCTAATAACCTTCGTTTTTAGCTATATTTGAATAATTTTGGTTTCATTTTCAATTTAATTATAGCTGACAGTCACTTTACTCTTATTTTGGGAGTACATCATCCGAATATGATGAAAATGATAATTGAATTTTATTTTTCTTTTTTTTGGATATGTGTAATTTACTTTAAATTAAATTATAATTTAAATTTTTCATGTCTGAGCTACTCAAGTGAAATAAGAAATGAAAATTCACTTTAAAATTACAATCAAAACGTAACCAGAACCAATTTCCTTTAAGGTGTCAATCAATATGAATTTTTGTTGTCAAGGATTTTTTTTTATTTTTCCCTCAATTTAAATTTATTTATTTTTGGATGACAACCAATTTTATTTATTTTTATATAAACAGAAAAAAAATATAAATAAATAGATAAATAATAATACAAAAAACATCAGCACCCTCTTCATTGTAATTAAATCATCGTACTATGAACCCTTTTGTGTCAACATGAATTTAATTGACTTAACTTACATGAAAATAACTATCATAGATAGATAAAAAATACAATCCATCGAATCGTCAATATGTTTCATAGTTGATAGACATTTGCCTACCAAATAAATAAATAAGTTTTGTATAATCAGTTTAACTGGTAATGGGTGTGTAACATTTTAGCTTTCATATGATCGACATCATAACAACATAGGTGAAGAAATTGGTTAATGTTTAATGAACTATTTATGTATTTTCATTTTAACCCTCTCCACACATTTTCCATTGAAACAGGGTAAGGAAAAAATTTTATTTCATGATGATTTCCATGACATTAAAGGGTTAATTTCCATTTCACACGTTCAAAGAAACGATGGCATTATAGTTGTCTCACCTAAATGAACCAGAATGAAGCCTTACACAGCTTAGTGGTATGTAAATGTTGGAAATAGTGTCACCTTAATTAAAGTTTATTCAAGAAAATTTCAATTAAATTCAATTTAAAATGAAATTTTGCTAAGAAAACTTTCGTTTTCAATGAAAAAAAAATTATGTTAGAGGAAAATAACAGGAGAATTTCATTAATAATGAATTAACATTTAATTGGGTAGCGATTAACATTTCAATATAATCGCATAATCCGTTAAGGTATTGAAGGTTGTTTTTCTTTCTAACTTAGTTGACAAAATTAAGTCAAGCAATAATTTTTTAATACAGGTCAATAGGGAAATAAATTAATTATGTATTAGGACAAATAATCTGTTCATGTGTAGAATTAACCAATGTTGAACCTTGTTGGCAAATCCCTGTTTTGATGAAACGCAATGTCGATTTCCCTACATATCAATTTGTCTTAATACTGAAAATATACTTCAAAAAGAATGTCTATTCAAATATTTCCTAACAATTTTTTGAACTGGTTACGCAAATAAAATTTGACAGTTCGTATTGTATAGACACACATACGGAAACTTCAAAAATTGTGTACTTAAATCGTGATTGTCAATCCTTCACGTGCTGGCCTAGTATTAACCCATTAACCGCCTCTCCTAGAAATATTGAGTTTAGAGCAAAATTTTCTTCTAGGATTTGTTCTTTGCGTAACAGTGATCACTTTTCGTTTCGATGAAAATTTTGAGTTTCATACAAAAATTTTACAGGAAAGCCGTTTGAAAGTTTCATATAATACCACAGAAATACGTACAGAAATGTTGTACGAAGAGGAAAAAATTACATGACTTTTCATCTTATTTCTGCTAATAATTTTCTTATAATAATCGAAAAATTCAAAATAACTGGTCTGACATCTTTGAAACATGTCTAAAAAAAATTGAAAATTTGAAGAAAATATTTTGAGAACTTCTAGAAGAAAACCGGCTCCAAAGTTACTGGTTAAAAAATCGACCAGCGGCCGTTAATGCGTTAAACGAATTTTACTGGACTGTGACAAGAAAGGTGTCATAAAATCTTCACATCAAAAATTTTTGGCTTGCGTTTCTTCAAAAAATTGCGTTTGTTAGCGTTTCTTGATCCATAGGAAATTTTTAACAAAATTCTATTTATATACAATTCATAAACACAATTAAAATTAAATTACATTTCATTTAATGTTTATTCATATTTGTATATTGTTTTTTTTCTTTTCAATCAACAGGTGGTTTTAGACGGTGAAGAAGTACAAATTGACATTCTCGATACAGCGGGTCAAGAAGATTATGCTGCCATTAGAGATAATTATTTTCGTAGTGGTGAAGGATTTTTATGTGTCTTTTCAATAACGGACGATGAAAGTTTTCAAGCGTCACAAGAATTCAGGTAAGATTTCCCCGAAATAAAAATTAAATATTCAGGAAACATTAAAATAAAATGAAAAAAAAAATTAATATATTTGATATTATCATGCAATAATTTTAACTTTAATTATAAATACGTTAACTTATAAAAATTTATGTTAATGAGTTCAATGAACTTTAAATTAATATGATAAAATTTTTTGTATGAATAGCAGTTTTAATTACAATTGATCATGTTTTGTTTGCCTTTTGTGTTTGAATGACTTTCAGAAGGGTCATTCTTAGTAAATTGAATTAAAAATGTTACATAATCCGCCATTAAAGATTCTCATAATTAATGTGTTTATTTTTTTTTTCAATTCACAGGGAACAAATATTGCGTGTAAAAAACGATGAAAACATACCATTTTTATTAGTTGGTAATAAATGTGATTTGAATTCACGACGCAAAGTACCACTGGCAGAATGTCAAGCACGTGCACAACAATGGGGTGTGCCATATGTTGAGACATCCGCCAAAACAAGGGAATGTGTGGATAAGGTAAGATTTACTTTTTTTATTTTCTCACGTCATTAACATAAATCACATTTATTTATGTTTTAAATTAAATTTCAGGTATTTTTCGACCTAATGCGTGAAATCCGATCCAGAAAAACTGAAACAAAACAAGAAGCTCAGAAAAAACCAAGTAAGAAGCGTAAACTGAAGTGCACAATAATCTAGGAAAAGTACAATTTAAATATAAAAATAAAACGAAAATGTAGTCCCATTATTATTAATTTAACAAACTTTTCCTGTGTATAAAGAAAATTTAAATTAAAACATCATTAAAAGTAACTTTTATAAGCGTAATAAGAACATTCACGTTCTTAATTGAAAATTGAACAAAAAAAAATATAACCAAGGAAATCAAATCTACCTATAAATAACTCTTTGTACTATCAACGCTAAATTATAGAAAAAAAAAAACAAGAAACAAAATTAGACGATAATTAAAATAAAAAAATAAAACAAATCACTACTCAGCTGTAAAAGATAAAATATTATGATAATTACTATTAAAAATAAAAATTATGCTAAACTTTTAATTAATTTATATACAAAAAATAAAAAATACGCCACTATTGATAATAAAAAACATTATAAAATAAAATAAAAAATTATGATTGGAAAACAAATAAAATTTTATTATTATTATTATTATGATTATTTAAAATAATTGCTTTATAAATGATTAAATTTATCGATTGAAATTCAAATATTTATAAAATATAAAAAAAACCAATAAATTTTAAATAAAAAGTTATATTAATTGTAAACTTACGTATATTAAAATTAAAATTTTAGTCTTTATAGGTATAAAATTTAAGTGAATATGAAAAAATTAAGAAAATGATATGAAAAGGTGTAAAATTATGATTATTTTTAAAAATAATTAAAAATAAAGCTTTATGATTGTCTTCAAAAAGTTCACATTTGTTTAATTTTTCTCAGAATAAATTTATGGAATAATTCTTTGAATTTAAAACAATCGAATGGCATTTTTATGATGAATTTGCATTTTAATTTAAAAAAAAAATCTAATTTTTGATTGTTAAATTTCTTGCTAAGGCTATGTCAGTGCTTTTTACCGTCCAATTTACACGATTTTTTTGGAATTTAAATTTTGGTAGGAAAGAGTCAAAAAAAAACTGATTCAAAATCGCTAAACTGCCAAAAACAAAAAAAAATACAATAATATCTGAATTTTTTATAATTATCATAACATTTTTAAATGAAATCAGCTTTTAAAATGAAATTAATTACAATTTTTACATTAAAATTATATCGCAAATTTTTTCAAATAAATGAGGACACTCAAATCAAAAATCACTCAATCCGGTAATTTATGCATTAAATTCGACCAATAAAATTTAAATAAAGTAAAATTAAAAATAATTAAAGTAAATTAAGTAGTGACACATAATCATGGTAAATTTTTCATAAGCACGCTTCCTATTCGCTATGATTTGAAATGTTATTTTGGTATTAATATGAAAGGCATTAAAAACAAAATAAAATATGTTAAGAAATTTAATTTAAAGAAAAATTCAATGTGAAAAAAAAATTAAGAATTAAATAAATAAAATAAAAGAAAAAAATTAAAATTAAAAATATAAATTGTCCTTTTTTTGCTATGATGCGATCCGTAATTTGTAGGTGGCGCCTTCTAGTGAATGACACGGTTTCAATGCACCCTTAACGTCGTCACTCTGAGGTATCCATTGCATTGTAGAATCATCCATTGAAACCAGTTCCACTATTTTTTGAGTCAGAATTGGGTTCAGAATGAAAGTCCAGAAAAAAACAGATGACACCGATAAAAAATTTTCGATCAGGAATAATTTTAATTTTTTTAGAATTGCATTAAAGAAAAATTTCAGGAAGATCGTGGTCCACAATATGAGCCTTGTAATTAAGATTCAGAGTTTCCAAAAAACACAAGAAAAAATTTGTTTCAATTTATTTTCATCTTTATAATTTTTATTCATATTAAGACAATATTTTTCAGCTTTTCAATATAAATTTTAATTTTTTCTTTTCATTTCCTTACTAAAAATAAACCGAAATTTTATTCATCTGTTCAAAAAATTAATAAAAATATATTTAAACGAAGAGGATTTTTTTAAGTAATTTGGCTAGTCATTTAAAATAATTTTTTTTTTTAAGATAAGTTACAACAATGCTAATAAATAAATAAAATTTTACGAAATATTTAAAATTTATCATAATTTTTAAATATTTTTTAATGTTATTTTCTGAAAGACATTTAAGATAATTGTGATTTTTTTTTTATAATTTTAAATTAAAATAAAAAGCGCAGTGCATTTACGTACTTTCACAAAACAATGAAGCGATTTTAAAATGAAATTATATTAAATTTTTTTTTTCTTAATACTTTTGTTTTCGATTCAAAAAAAAAATTTGATGAAATAAAGCTATTTTACTTTTCTTTTCTTATATTTTATAGTTTTTTTTTTTAATAATTTTTTATGAGATATAAGGGAGATTCTTATAATTTTAATCTTTTTTTTTAAGTATTTAGTACCAAAGCTAGTTATTTTATATTTTTGATATATTTTTAATATTCAGCAGACAGGCTCTAAGTAGTAGGACGTTCTCTAGGACTTTTAAATTTTTTGTTTAAAGCAAGCGTTACAATTATTTTATTTTTTTTATATAGTTTTGATGGGGAATTTCATAGTTTTATTGTTGTGAAGGTTGATTTGGATTCAAAATTTGTTGGTTTCATCAATAAAAATTATGTTCAGTCTCTTTCATTTCTATTTTTTTTTAAATATTTTTTTTCTTTACTTTTCGCATCTTCATCTTAATAATTTATTAATTTATTGCACAGTAATTCTAAATCATTGTCTTTTCTCTGTGTGATTTTGGCTAAAATACCATTTAATATAATAATAATTTAATTTTTTTTTTTATAATTGTGAATACTACGATAAATAAATATTTTATAAAGCTGGGCCTTTGAATCGGTCTTCATCATCGTCATCATCTGACAAAAACTCGTCAAGTGGATCGGCGAGACGATCCATTGTTTCGATGTTGGCTGCCATTAGGCGTAAGTTTTCCACTCCCGATAATAATTGTCTAGAAAAATTTGTTTAAATTAATTTAAAATTCAAAATTTTTATGAAATGTAATTATTTGCCTTAAATTATTTTCCGCTGAAGCTGCTGCCATCCTTAATTCTCTAGACAATTGACTAGATCTAGGTCCTCGTATGGCTGATGATCCTCCCGATGCACCTCCAACTGCTCCTTCTTCCCGTTTCAGTGTTTCATTTTCTTTTCTCAGTTTTTCCATTTCACTACTCATTTGTTTCACTTGTTGTTTTAACCTACAAATCAAACTAGAATCCTCCAACTTTTGACTATTATTACTACTCGCCAGCGAGTCATTTATCCTATTACTACTTCGTCGTTCCTCAATTAATAAGTGTTCCAATTCACTGATTCGACACGTTTGATTCATAATTATTTGTCGACAATCATCTAATTCATTTCGAAGTCTATCATTTTCGGCTTGAAGTCGAGCAATTGTCGTATTCACTGGATTTTCATCGGGCGAATTAAAATGAGGTGTATCATGTGTTACATCTGCTAGTCTTCCCGATGAATGTATCGGTCCATCTGATAGGAAATCTGGCAAGGTTTGTATTTTATCTGTTGACTGATCACGATTCATATCCGAGTGTCCACCATACCCAAAAGCGCCTCGTTGTCCTTCTGTAATATCTGGTGGAAGGTCTGGTGGTGCTTGTTCCCGCCTCACATCATTATTCTGTCTCGGTAAATCTAGTGGTATAATTGGTGATGGATTTCTTGCATTTCTGGGTGGTGTTCGACTATTACTATTTCGATTAGAGCCCACATTGAGTTCCAATGGCGGTAAGTCATTACTCAAATCTACATATGCTATATTACTTCGATTCGTTCCAAGATCTGGCACAGCATCCAAATTGTTTATCGTAAAATCAGGCAAGTGTTCAAAATCAACGGAAACCGGTGATGTACTTTTTGGACTATTACTCAATCCATGATACCATTGTTCCATCACAAGATGATCTTGAACGAAATCAGGGAGGGCTGCCGAAAACTCCGATGTGTTTATATGACGATTATTAGTTATTCGGGGTTGTTCCATGCTATTTCTACCCGTGTAATTGTGATGCGGATGACTTGGTGATTGATTTTGAGTTGAATTTATTTTCCTATCATATTTTGGACTGCCACTTGTTACCGGACTTTCAATATCGTAGTTTGAGAAGGATCGTTGCACTGGATAATCTGAATTAAATGAACTATTACTTCGACTATGAAAGAGATTAGATCGTTCATCTGACAGTTCTGATAAACTGGATTGTGAATCAAAGGATGGAAATCGAGGTGATCGTTTCATTTTTGATTCACCACCTGTCCCTAAGGCATGTACTGATTGAAATTGAGGGATTTTAGGTCGTGCTCCAGTATGTTGATTCTGATTCAACGACGATGTTGTGGCAGACTTTGATGGCGCATGTGAATCTGTCCCATTGATGATTGATGTACTTCGACTATGACAAATGTTATTTGTTGAATTTTGTGAAGCACTCGTACTAATTGGGTTTGTTGTAACTGATGTTGTCAAAGTCATGGAAGATCCTTGTAATGAGGAGGAGGATGATGATGAAATGACAGCTCCAGGATTGTTATTTGAATTACTTGGATCTCGTTTTAGGAAATGCTTAAACGAAAATGGATTTTCCTCCCTTTGTCGAATCACACCTTCAGGATTTTGAGCTAAAGTTGAATAAAATGTCAAGAAAACAGGTAAATTATTAATATTTAACAAAGAATTACTTGTGTCATTATTCCCATTCACAATGATATTTTGATTATTTGTCGTCGTAGTAGAATTTGATTCACTTTGTCCAACTGTTCCTCTTGTAATGTCGGCACTTTCTTTGCGTATGCTAGAAGGCATTTGACCCACATTGTCTTCCAACTCATTTGAATTTAGGGAGTTTTGATTTTCTGACATTATTTTATATTTCTTTTATAAGTTGAACAAAAATTTTTGCTAAGGACTTTAGTTTTTTTTTAGTTTACATGAAATGTCAAATCAAGCTGTCAAATTCTATGAAAATGACATTTCATTAAAAAGTTTACATCCAAAATTTAAATTTTAGAGTCGTTATAAATTTCTTCTTGTAATTTGAAGTCTTCTTCTTTTGCATGTTAAATTAAAAAAAAGTTTAATTTTTCTTTACAAAACTACCAAATATATTAAATATTCTTTTGTGACCCATCTACATTAATTTAATGTAATTCGTTGAAGTACAGTAACTCCTGAGTACGATTTTTTCTTGACAACATCAAGTGCACCATTGATTTAAATTAAAATTTAACAGAAAAAAATATCTAATTCAACTATAACAACTGAACCTTAAATTATTTTGTATTGCAACAACATTCACATGATTTTCGATGATTTTAAGATTTTTTGACAGGACAAGCACCCATAACATCTTTGTGTACATTAGGATGCGTTGATGGAGGATGACCTGGAATTTTACTATGAATTTCATCTTGAGCACAATGCATGACCTCAAGTGCGCCTTTACTAATCAGATTATTCGCCAATTGTATTCCAAGTCCTTCACATGCATCAAACACATCTTTTTTTATGGACTTGTGACGATGCATTCCACAATACAGTTGGTCTGAGTGATCAATCAATGTCGGGACAGTGCTTTCATCAGTTTTTTTGTAATCAATTATTTTTGACACGTAATACGGACATTCAAGTGCCGGACATGATGCTCCCGGTAGGTTTGAAGCCTTGAGTTTTTCTTCTAAACTTCCGAATTGTGGACATTCACCCATTACATCTTGTCCTATAGGGAAATCGACATGAGCATCTTCTGTTGATTTCCGAATTTTGTCATTCGAGGATTTGTCATTGTCAGAATTAACTTTTGAATTGTCATCATTTTTATGTAAAAAATTACTGCTAAAAGGACATTTTTTGATCGAATCTCCATGAATTGAAATAATTTGTTTCATGAACACGGTTGGAATTGTCGCATCTCCACCACCTAATTTCGATGTTGTTGCTAACGAATCATCAATAACTTTAGGTGGACTTAAATTCCCCTTATTTTCGATTTTTGTGTCATTTGATGTCTTTAATTTTTTTCTCGGTGAATTATTATTATCACTTTCATCCAATAAATTCAATTCACATTTCACTTGATCTTGGATTTTTTCTTTACCGTCCAAGCTCCAAACTGCACCGATGATTTCCAATTCACTTCGTCCATCTCGTGGTCTTTTAAGAGTTGAATGAACAGCAACGGGAGCACTACATCCACCTCCTAAAGTCTTGAGGAAACTCCTTTCAGCTAAAATCCGACATTGAGTTTCCATGTGACATAATTTTCCCAACATTTCAAGGATATAATCATCATTTGAACGACATTCCACTGCTAAGGCACCTTGACCAACTGCATACAAAATTTCTTCTGGCTCCAGCACTTGACTGATTTTGTTTTCCCAACCCATTCGTGTTACACCAGCATGTGCTAAAATAATTCCATCAAATTTTGTTTCATCCGCATCAAGTTTAGCTAATCTCGTATTCAAGTTCCCTCGAATATCGCAAACTTTCAAATGTTTATAGGATCTTGCTAATTGGGCGGATCTTCGAAGGGACGATGTTCCGATTACACTTCCTTCTGGCAAGGTTTGTAACGTTTTACCATCGTGTTTTTTATTCAGGATCAAGACATCATTGGGGTTTTCTCGTTCAAGCACAGCTCCGATTGCCATTCCCATTGGAAGTGCTGTTGGCAAATCTTTAAGTGAGTGAACGACAAAATCAACGCCGCCAGTTGTGAGAGCTTCTTCCAAGTCCTTTGTAAAGAGGGATTTTTCACCAATTTTTGGCAGTGCAACATTGAGAACACGATCGCCCATTGTGGACATTTTATCTGCAAACAAAAAAAATTAAATAGACATTAATAGCCAAGGTAAACACTTTTACACATTAAATAAAATATCGTGCGTGCACCATTTGCTGTGTAATGCTAATATTATTACTTTATATAATGTAAATAATAATAATAGAGAAGAAAAAAAAGTGTTTATATTAAACTCGTTTTTATTTAAACTTGAAGTACATGTGATACTTACGAATTTCAAATTTTATGTGTGGATACAACTCTTTAAGCAACGATACGACATACTTAGTTTGTATGAGCGCTAACTGAAATGAAAGTAATAAATAAAAAAAATAGTTTAATTTATCTCATAATGCAGATCAATTGAAAATTTTCGCTATTCACGTTTTAGATGATGTAACACGCGAATTGGTCTTACCTCACTTTTTCTTGAGCCGATTTTGATAACTTTATCTTCACTCTCACCTTGAAGGTTCTGCATGTTATCGAATTGACTTTTGACTTCCCTTTTTGATTGATAATTTTATGTAAATTATTTTAATTGAAGCACCACAAGTATTTTTAATGCATAAAAAATTCCATCAGTTGAATGGATTCTCTTAGATTACGTATTTTGCACTGATAATGACAGTAATCCAACTATTTTCTGACTTTTATCGATCCCTTTAACGAATTTCAGTTCATGTTTGATAATTTTACTAATTTTTTGAGTAGAAATCTATTTTTTTAATTGATAATTGAATTGGAGGAATTCAAAACTCCATGCACTTCGATATGCCAGGTCACACGAAGACATACGAATGCTTTGACATTTCATGTAAACATACATTAAATTTAAAAGTGTATCCTTGAACGCAATGAAATAGTGCATTTCAGTTAAATCAAATTTTTTTTCAGTCAAAAAGCATTTATAGACAGTTTTAACGTTTTATAGAAGCATGACTGTATTTTTCGTATTTTAAATTTTAATTTTTAATTCCAACGACTCACCTCATCCCGAGCACAAAAGAGCATTTTAACTGTCAAAATATATTTATAAATAAACCAATTTTGACATTTGTGACATTAGTGAATTGTATATATTTTGAGTGTAAACCTCCTGAAAAACATTCTTCCAAGGAAATTTTATAATTTTAAGCAATTTTTTATGTATTATTCCAGTGTATTTTGTATCCAGACATCGTCCTAATGGTCCGCATAACCGGGTCAAATCGAGATAAAGAATGTGACCGATTAATATTAGAAAAAATTAGTAGTCTCAATAGTGCAATACTACGCAGAAAAGATATAACTTTAGAGGACTTGGAAGAAGCTTATAAAAAATCCATAAATTACCAATCGGAAAGTTTTTTTGGCTTGTCCGAGGGTAAAGGTGTCATATTTACATATGGAGTGCTTTTAATGGTCTTATTATTTGTTGCAACACCTGCACTCGTATGGCTTTTCGAATATATTTTATCAACTCGATGTTTCATTGGAATGGGATATCTGACATGGGAAATGACGAGGCCCATTTCAGATTGTCGTCATTGTAGTGGACTCACAAGTCCCATTATATTTGATGCGAATATCACGAGAGAGGAATTTGAGCCATATGCATACTCAAGTCAGCCAATTATTGTGAAAGGAGCTGCCAAACATTGGGAAGCTATGAAAAGTCTGAATTATACATTTTTAAGAGATATCTACCAAAGAATACCGGGAGCTATCGAAAGTGTGCATGATGAATGTCAATTTTTACATTTTAAATCGAATTTTGTGACGTTGCGAGATGTGTTTGAAAACGTTAAGGGAGAAGAACCACTTGAAGATGGTAATGAATGGTACGTTGGATGGAGTAATTGCCATTATCAAGTAAAAGCTCTTATTCGACAACTTATACCATATCCGCCTTTACCATTTCTACCAGAAGACGCAGAATTATCAAATACCGATTTTATCTTCTTGGGATACGATCATGGTGCAACAATGCATGTAAGTAACTGAAATTACAAACAAACTTCAAAAAATTTCATCATTGAAACATTTCAGATTGATTACATCCCACGATTGATGTGGCAGGCCCAACTTCGAGGAGAAAAAATCTGGTCGATAGTCCCAACACCTGAATGCGAAGATCTTTGCCATAGTTTTTCATTCAGTGTTGAACCTGGAGATATTTTACTTCTTGACACTCGTATCTGGTATCACGAGACCCACATCCCAAAAGGTCAGTTCTCCATTGCAATTCAATCGGAATACGGTTGAAAATTTTAATTGAATTTATTAATTTTCAAATGCTGATTCCAAAAAAAAAAAACTTTAAACGAATTCTTATTTAAGTTAAGATAAAAAAAAATGAATCTTTATGAAGCTAATCGTTAAAAATTAGGAAAAAAATTAACTCAAATCTTTATATTCCTTTTTTTTTGTAATTTTTATGTGTTTGTGTGTGCCATTTTATACATTTATTTTAAATTTAAAACTAACTTTAATATGATTTTTTATTTTAATTTTTTTTTTACTTTAAATTTTAGGATTTAATCTTTAGAAGACAAAACAAAAAAAAATCTTCCTTAAAATTAAATTTTTAAAAAATATTCGCTCAATTAACTTCTAAACGTGATAACTTTTTTTTATTGTTAAGGAAAATCTGATTAATTTAATTCAAAAAAATTCATTCGATTGAAATTAAAAATTAAATTAGGCCGACACAACTTCCAAAAATGTTTCTGATTTTTTATTAAAATGATATCACTCCGTTAGTACACAGATGGCAGCACAACCAAGATAATTCAATTTCACAGTTTCCTGATAACTTGAAATTTAAAACATTTTACCTTGAAAAAAGTCAGAATTGACTCATAAAAGCAATTAAAATTTTTCTCACGATTTACCTTCCCTAACAAAAAATACTCAATTGAAACAAAACAAAGTTTGTTAAAGAAAATCACACACAATAGAAATTAGAATAAAATAAGTTGAAATTGCACAATAATATTCAATTATAAAATAAAACATGGTACTCAGAAAATTTTATGAAAAAAAAATTACAAATATGAAATTACCTGTGTGTTAAATGAGCATTATTTAACATTTTTAAGTAGAATAGAAAAAGTTAAAAATTAAGTTTCAGTTAAATTATAAAAAAAAATTATCAGGCCAAAAATTTTAAATTAAGCTTAAAATGAAAATGATGGAAGATTACACTGAAGTCAATGACCTTTGAAGCTTTGAATGATGTTTCTAGGCCCTTGAACCCTGTAGTCTTATTAAAAGCAAAAAATTAGAGAAACTCGATTTAAATAGATTTTACTTTATTTTTTTCATAAATTATTATTATGAAGAGGCTGCTTTAAATTTATTCGTAAATTCATGAAATACCAAAAATTAAAAAAAAAATATATTTAAAATTATTTACAGTACCTTAAATTTAAATTATTAAGCTAAATAAAATTTTCATATGATTCAAAGCAAAATTTCTGCAATTCCATATTATTATTATTATAATAAAATTTATGTATATATAATTACACGAATATTGCCAAATACAGTTATTTTTGTGAAAGATATCAATGAATTTTTACTATTAATTTAGCTGAATTTTGACACAATTAATTTGGTTAATCACTAAAGTCAGATCCTATTTCATCATCGGGTGGTGGATCCAATTTATCAACGTTTGAGGGTCAAGTTTTGTCCCACAATCCACATTCCTTCATGCGTGTAACGAAATATCGTTCTAAGTGATTGGCCAACCTGTGAAAATGAGTTAAATGAAAATGAGTAATTTTGTTTCATTTCATTGAAATGTAATAATAATTAACTTACTTGTAGTATTCGGTAGTTGAATCATTATAAATTCTACAATTGGTGAAAATTCTTTGCATATCAGCTATGAAAAGTCTTCGGGTTGAGTAATATTTTGCTTTTAAGCGATCAGTCATTGTTTTCAAGTCCATTGGATATTTTATGTGATCATAGTAATCAGGCACCTCTGATGGATTTACGGGTTTGAGGAAAGGCCAAGCAGCTGCATTTTGTTTTACATTTTGAAGGACATTTCCTAATTGAGCTGCCAATTTCTCCGGATCTGCCGTTTCTTCTAATGGACGTGATTGACGCTGAGCTCTCA
The DNA here is from genome assembly GCA_900002565.1 of Culicoides sonorensis. Classification (NCBI taxonomy): domain Eukaryota; kingdom Metazoa; phylum Arthropoda; class Insecta; order Diptera; family Ceratopogonidae; genus Culicoides; species Culicoides sonorensis. The sequence continues at coordinate 738,011 of LN483413.1, forward strand.
ATTGTGGTTTCCATCCAGGGAATGATTCGCGAAGGCCTGGAATTGCTTCGACGGGAATACAACGAACGCCTTCCTTGAAACACGTGAGACCCGGATGAATTTTTTGAACTTCCTGTTGACGTTGCGAAATCAATTCTTTGAGAATTTCCTTTTGTTTACGAATGACCGACGTGAATTGTGTATAGACAATCGTTGACATAAGTTGGCAATGCATCAATGTGGCACCTTCATATTCTTTGATATATCCAGCATAGACTGGTCTGGCAACTTTAATATCTTTGGAAAATCCTTGTTTCTTGAAATAACCAATGGCGAATTCATCTGCATACGTTAAGAAATGTTTAATTCCTTGTTGAATGCTGTAATCCTTTAAATGATTCATCAAATGTGTACCATAACCTTTGACTTGTTCACTACTCGTAACAGCACAAAATACAATTTCAATGAAACCTTGCGAGGCAAATGTTCGGAAACAAATTCCACCGATAGGACGTCCCTCTTTAATCAATGCAAGTGTTTTGTGTTTCGGATCAAACACAAGTTGACTGATGTATTCACGTGGCATTCCAGGTAACTGATGTGCAAAAACGTTATGAAGTCCAAGTAACCATAACATTGATTCCTTTGACACGGGTTTTGTCAGTGAATTACCAACAATATGAAATTCAATTTCTCCACGTTGCTCTTCAGCTTTTGCCGCTTCATCTCGCGGTGCATTCACAGGGAATACAATTTCAGTCCTATTTATGTTATTACTCTCGTTGATTTTGTTGAGTGCTCTTATTATGACATCATCTGAGAGATCTTCGTTATCTTCACGCTTGATGCGCTTATTTGCTTCAACACCTTTTTTGGATGAAGACGGACCCATTGCCTCATTATTTCGTTTCCTTTGAATCAATAACGAAACTGGTTTGAAACTTATATCCCAAATGAGAGATTCTTCATCGACTACTTCATGTTTTAGTGCTTCCAGGAAACGTGGAAGTTGTGCCAAGACGCTTCTTTTTTCCGGTGGCATGCGATCTTTTTCTGTCTTACACTTTGAAAGGAGCTGCTGTGAAATGTACTGATAAACAGCTTTCAATAATGATCGTCCAAATACAAGTGACGTCTCAAAATGTTTCAGAGAACTACAAAATGCTGGCACATGACAAAACATCAACCATCGCGTGTAATTGATTTTATATGCTGATGCATCTTCATAACTCAAATCATTTCGTGCTGAGGGTGTTTCGAAATTCCAGTGATTTAGACAATGCAGGAACGTCTTGGCAACTTCAGTCATTATCATAAATTCAGCTTGACTCAAATGACTGTATTTATGAATAACAAAATTTGTGATAGCTTTCGAGATGCTTGGATGCTCAAATGGAGGCTCACCCAAAGGTCCTCTTATCAGTGGTTGTGTCCTTGTCAAAATACATTGTCGCAGTAATCGAAATAGGTAACAATACACTTTCTTTGTATCCTTGTCTTCTTCTCTCATTATGCTCATGTACAAATTTTCAACATCCACAATTGTTGACATGAGTTCATTGATTTGTGATTCCGTGACTTCAGTCAAATGTGAGACGTGATCTTTCAGTGCATGACCACAAGTCGAATTGCGACATGGTTCTGTTGTTTCTGGCTGATAATTTGTTTCAATGTCACGATTACGATTCTCTTGTGGGGTCTTCCAGCCAGTGCAACGACACTTTGGACTTTGACATGCCGAGTACATTGAAAGCTTTGCCATTTTCTGACCTCGAGGTAATTGATACACTTTCTGTTTTCTCATATGAATTCGTTCAATACTGAAAAAAACAATTCAAAATAATTTCAAATCACAAGAAATTTCATGAATGAACAAGCCCATACCTATTCTGACGAGTCCCTTCAGCGGCTGTTTGTTGTCCAGATTTTACCCCTTGTCCATGCTTTTCCTCACCATTTTTATCGCCATTCTCTTCACTTTTCACACTCGATCCGATTCCATTCTCATTTCGCATTGAGCTGGCCATTTTTCCAGGTGAAAATTGAAAAAAACTCCTAGAAAATTTTTCAAAACAATCAGCTTTGAATTTTTTTTAGATTGTGTCAAATAACTGTCAAATTTGACAGTTCAGGAGTTTTCCAATAATTTACGTAACGTTCTTAGTCAGATGTAAACATTAGATCAAAATATTCAATCTAAATCTGTTTTTAATCATTTCTTCCATTAATAATAGGAAATAAATTACTTTAAATTGTGATAAATGAACAAAAATACCATAAAATTAATGAATCATTGATAGAAACATAAAAAATATAGTTTTTAAGGGAAAAATCTGTATTGAAATATTTTTTTCTCTTATCACATACGTACAACAATTTCACACCTTTCATATAATACATGGAAACAACACAACATTGTACATAAATAAAAAAAAAATAATGAAATTCAATTAAAGATGATTTGAAACGCGTTGATTGCTCTACATTTAATTGTGTCATCGTAAAATGTAAATTATTTGAATTGAAATTGATGTAATTGAACATGGATTTCAAAACACTGGAAGATGGATGCATTGTAATTTCATCTCCAACAACACTATCACCAAAATTATCACCGAGCCATTACACAAAAGGGTATTGCATTCGAATTCACAAATGTGTCACACATACTCCGATATTCAATTATTTCATTCCATTTGTCGGTAATTAATTTAAATTTATATTTATTTTTCTTTTTAAATAAAAATTGAAATTTATCGTTTTCAGTGATATGCTGTTTAATGATTGCCCTGCTCACGTTCAAGGATTATGCGAAAGCGACATTATTTTGGATTGAGAAACAGAATTCTTATGTGATTTTTATTGTGTTGATTGTTCTTTTTACTGTTGTCAGTTTTCCAGTTGTTGTTGGTTATTTATTGCTCATTATTTCCAGTGGATATTTACTTGGAATGACCACAGGCCTGTTGGCGGTTGTTTTGGGTGCTAACCTTGGTGTTTTTATTGCTCATAATGTGATTAAAGCAGTTCATGGACTGTATCCTGTACACAGGTATGATGAGTGGAGGTGTATAAAATGCAGTGATGTTACATGGCCATCTCATAAAAGGGCTTAACTTTTTGGACCTTCGAATTTAAAAAAATCTCAATTTCAAACATGAGTTGCTTTGTTGATGAATCGCATGGCCTTGAATGACTTAGGACCCTGGAAATTCAGAAATGACATCACTGCATTTTAAGCTCATAATAAGATTAGTGCTATTTTCTGTACACAACATGCAACAATTGAACTTGAAACCTTGACAAATCAATACCACTCTTCAAAATTTCAATTTATTTTCTTTCCACAGATTCATCAAAAATGAGACTGGTCGTGCAATATTGCGTGTGATATCCGGTGCTCGTCAATTCAAAATTGTGCTATTCTGTAGACTGACACCAATTCCATTTGGCCTACAAAATACAATTTTTGGCATAAGTTCGGTAAAAAGTAAAAATTATCATGTAGCAACGTTATTAGGACTTTTACCAGCTCAAATTATCAATGTATATTTTGGTACAAAACTAAAATACATTCATGATGTTTTCAATGATCATCACACACAACTCGCATCGTATGGGGTTTTTGTGATGGAAGTTCTTGTAGGAATTGCCTTAATGTTGTGGATTGTTCACAAAGCAAGATACGAGCTATCAAATGCGTTAATTACGAACAAGGAGGTCGATGAAAGTCTTCTCATTGAAGTACAAACCTAGCATTTACCACATGATGGTAATAATTTGCAGGAGGAAGACGAAGAGGAAGTGATCTTCAGTCAATTATCATGAAATTTTATTATGATACCTTCTTAAATTTTAAATCTCTCTCTTATCAAAAAAAAAACAAAATCCAATAATTCTAAGAAAAAGTGATTCTATTTATGTAAACAAAAAAAAATCTGAAAATCCTCTTTGGATTACACGCTTAACATTAAAACAAACAAATATTATATTTTAATTACATTTCACGCTAAACATTGAAACCATATGTAACGATTGTAGAAATTTAAATGTCTTCCTATGTAATGAATGTACCCTTATACATTTTGTCAATGGGTTTATCTTGTTTATATTTATTTTATATAAAAAAATAAAAGTTTACATTTTTTGTTATTAAATTGTATCATGAAAACGTAGAAAAAAAAGATATAAACAAAAATATTCTTGGAAAAGTAAAATTAAGCGAAAAAAAACTCATTAAATTGAATCTCGAGTGCAAAAATTGTTATTCCTATGATTATTTTTAGAATGCCATCTTGTTATTAAATAACGAATATTTAACGGAATTTTAAATGCTATCAACACGTGAAAACTATGTGGAAAAAAAATTAAATGTATTACCTCATATTAATTTTAACATTTCTTTTCTAAAATTTTAATTTAATCATAAAATTTTAATTTATTTCAAATAAAAGTCAATTATATTGATAATTTGCATTATTTTTCTTTAATTTAATTTTATTTATTTTTAAATTTAACTTTAAATGCATAACATTAAAACGGAAATATAAAATTGAAATGTTTATAAACTCATACTGTAATTTATTTTATTATCAAAGTTCACCGTGTTTATTATAAATGAACAAAAAAAAAATAAAATAAAAATTAAATTTATGTTAAAATATATTTAAGTTAAATGAAAATATAAAAAAAATAATAATAATATCAAAAATATGCAAAATATGTAATAAAAAAAACATTTATATTTTTGTGTTTAACCCGTTGAGGCCTAGAGTACCTTATTTTGATACATTTAAATCAATCAGAGCATTATTTTTAAAGGGGTCTTGGTTTTATTTGGCATTCTCGCTATTTTTTAAAAAATTTTCTGAATACTGTACTTGTTTACATTAAAAATTGTTGCTGGAGTCAAAGAGTGACATTAAAAGTGACATTCCTGTACGTATTTCTATAGGACTTATATGTATTTTGATACGCTTCTCTAATTTTTCTGTAAATTTTTCATTTCTACTGTAAGAACAAATTTTTTTTGGTTGATTATTCATTTAAGGGTTAAAATCTACTAGAAATTATAAAAGGTAATTAAAATTTCGAATAGATCTATTTCAGGGCAAGAAAGGGTTAAGGCCTATCAATTAAAATTCATCTTTATCCATCAAACGCATATGGTCGATTTTTCAATCTCATTCTTTTCAACTTATTTCAACTTTGTTATTTATTATCAGTGAATCACGTTTTTTCTCATTGAAAAAAAAATTATCAATAAACATGCCAAATTTATCAGTCAAAATCAAAAATTAATCAAGGAGATAATGATTATAAGGTTTTTTCCATTTTTCCTTATTAGACAAACAATAACAAGGCAATCATTTGATTTTTTTTAATTATTTTCTCACTAAAAATTTTATTTTAATTATTATTTATTTTGAATTAACATTAACCGACAAAATAACATAATACAATATTTTTTACACCGAAATACTCAAAGATATTAAATTCCGAAATATGAGAGCATGAAGTGCACTTGAAATGCTTCAACTTCTTACTGGCTTCTTTCCTCTCTATTTCCAACCAATTGATATAATAACAAACTATTAACGATATTAGTAACTAACATGCATTACGGTTAGAAAAAATCCAGAGAACAAATCAAGTGTATTCACTTTATTTTAATTTAAAAGTGGATTTATTGTGTATGTCTACTGTCGTGTAATACAAAACTGATAAGCAAGATTGGACTCATTAAGGTATTTTTGACTAGAATAATCGAATAATATTCAGTGTTGTTTAGAAATTGATTGAGAGCGGTTCAATATTTGAGATTAAAATTAAAATTTTATAAATAAAACTTACAATGAATGGTGTTACAAATGGGATTGGAGGAGAGAAGCCGAGGATTGCAGTTGTTGGTGCTGGTCTTGTAGGATCATTAGCTGCACTGCAATTCGGATTAATGGGTCATAAAGTTGACTTGTATGAGTATCGTGAAGATATTCGGACAGCTGAATTGGTTGTTGGACGTTCAATCAATTTAGCACTTAGTTGTCGAGGACGAGCGGCTTTGAGAGATGTCGGACTTGAAGAGACATTGCTGAAACATGGCTTACCGATGCGTGGTCGCATGCTTCACGATGTTAACGGTAATCGTAAGGTTGTGCCTTATGATCACGTGAATAATCAAGCAATTTATTCGGTTGGACGTAAATTTTTGAATGAAGTACTTTTAAATGCAGCGGAAAAAAACCCAAATATCACGATGAAATTCAATCAAAAGCTTGTTGATTGTAATTTGAAGGCAGGTGAAATGACATTTATGAATACAGTTGATAAGAGCACAAGTACGTCAAGTGCTGATTTAGTGATTGGTGCTGATGGGGCATTTAGTGCTGTAAGGAAACAGATGGTGAAACAGTACGGATTCAATTATTCACAGACTTACATTGATCATGGTTACTTGGAATTGTGTATTCCTCCGACTGAAGATGGCGATTTTTCGATGAATGAAAATTTCTTACATATCTGGCCTAGAGGTAAATTTATGATGATTGCATTGCCAAATGAGGATCGATCATGGACCGTTACACTGTTCATGCCATTCAAAAATTTTGAAAGTATTTCGAATGAAAGTGATTTGCTTGCATTCTTCAGCGAATATTTCCCCGATGCCATCGATTTAATTGGCGAAAAGAGATTAATTGCCGATTTCTTTAAAATCAAACCTCAGCACCTAGTTCAAATTAAATGTAAGCCATATGATGCTTTTGGAAAAGTTTTAATTATTGGCGATGCAGCACATGCAATGGTGAGTCATGAAATATCTTATCATTTAAATTTTATCTCTTTAATTTTTATAATTTCAAGGTCCCATTTTACGGTCAAGGTATGAATGCCGGCATGGAAGATGTCACTGTCCTCAAAGGAATCATATCAGATTACGGCAAAGACATTGCAGGTGCTTTGCAAGAATTCAGTCGAGTCCGTTGGGAAGACGCCCATGCAATTTGCGATCTCGCCATGTACAATTACATTGAAATGCGTGATTTGGTCAATAAACGGTCATTTTTACTGCGAAAAAAATTGGATGATTTCCTCTACTCAAAAATTGGAAATCACTGGATACCGCTCTACAACACAGTTTCATTCTCACAAATTCCATACTCAAAATGTATTGCAAACAAAGCGAGACAAGATAAGATTTTAAAGAATGTTGCGATATTTATGGGAATCATCTTACTGATATTGCCTTTGATTTACGTTTTTTTCGCGAATTTTGTATGTTAAGTGAAAAGTAATTGAATGATAAGATTAAGCGGAAAAAAATAAACAAAAAAATTAAAAATAAAACGGAAGTATGACTTTAAAACGCAGTAAGAATAATCTTTTATCAGTATTTTTAGAATGGATTTTGTAAGACAATCATTATGTAATTTAAGTTCAGCTGTAATTCAGTGAAGTGCTTTAAAATGGGGATAAATTGATGATATTTTTAGGATAAAAGAGTTTCGGAAAAATTTTTACTCAATAAGGAATAAAATAAATCGTTTAATTTTAACCCTTTCAGTGCGAAATGATTTTTTGTTGTCAAAATTTAGTCGCTATTGGCATATTTTGGTCAGCTGTTGGTATGCTCTTTAAACTGAATAAAAACAACTTTTAATTTTTTAATCTTCATTTATTATCAAGTTAATTTTTATCTTTTTTTTTAATTTTAATATTATTATCTGTTGTATGTAATAATCTTGGTACTCAGACACAATTCCCCATTACAGTTAAATTTTAAGTATTTTTTTTTTGATATCTAATAAAAAAATATGAATTTCTAAGAAAAGGAACTTAATAAAAAATTTTTAAATAAAAATCGATGTTCATTAAAATTTGAAGGAATGTTTTCATTAAAAAAAAAAATAAAATCATATAAAATTTACGTTAAATGTTTTAATTTTTTTATTAAATGCTATTTTTTTTATTTTGAACTTTAATACGACTATAAAGCTCTTCAAAAGCATTGTAAATTGATGTGCTTTTAATTTTCTTTTTTTCTTTTTCAATTAATTAAACTAAAATTTCAAGTGAGTCACAATAAAAAATTCGTTGAAAAAATTAATTTCTTACAAGGTTACTTCTAATGTTAATGTAACATCAAATTAAATTGCAACAAATATTGGGATTATGATTAATTTGTTAGTTACGACACAATTTTTTACCAGGCAAATCACAAATTTATTAAAAAAATATATATTACTAAAGGGGAGTCTCACTCACACATTCATTGAATTGAAATCTGTTCTCAGTCATACCTGGATTGGATTATTTTTTCTTTTACTTTTTTTTAAACAACGAAATTTTGGATGATGGTTAATTTTGAAATAATTTATGTGTGTTTGGATGAAATTAAATTTATTTTTATAAAAAAAAAATCGGAAATTTTAACGAGGTGTTATGTGTGTTTGTGTGTGTTTTTTTCGTTTTTACTTAAAATTGATTTACAGTTCATCTTTCTTGGCTTTTTCGTCTGATTCTGATTCATCAATATTGACTTCTTCGACATCAGGTACTCCAGCTGAGGCATCAACACCACCATTATCTAAGAATTTGCTGAATCCATCTAAAGTTCGTTCGCCAGTGTAGTCAACAACTTGATTGTCGCCCTTGCGGTAGAATTTGATGGTGGGGAATGATGTGATTTTTGTGTGTTCCAATTCATTGGCAGTGGCATCGATTTTAGCGATGACAATTGATTCGTTATCTTGATATTTGACAGCGAGTTCATCGTAGATTGGAGCCAATTGTTTGCAGTGACCACACCATGGAGCATCTGTAAAAGGAGTTTAAATGTTATAATTTTGATTATTTCAATTGAAATAAGTTAACTTACAGAATTCAACGAGAACATCTTTGTCTTTGTTGAAAGCAACATCATCAAAGTTTGTGGCAACAAGTGTCTTGACAGGTGTTTTATCCCAATCTTCTGGCAATTCTTGACTGAGTAAGTGTTGTTTCAATTCTCCTTTTAAGAATTTCTCAACAAAGTCTTTGATATTTTCTTCGGTGAGTTCACTATTGGCTGGCTTGTATTTGGCCATGTCTTCTTCCAATTTAATGAGACGCATTGAAGGCACTTCTTCCTTTTTCATGCCAAAGAATTCCAAGATACGTTGATGATCTTCTTCATCACTGTTAATACTGACAAACAAAACTTGTTCACGGTAATTTTTGGCAACTCCACGTGCAACCTCAACATATTTATCCAAATGTCCGGCTTCTTTGCTCAAGAACATCAACAAGTGACTCTTAATTTCACCACCGAAAATCTTTTGAGCTGAATCGTGGTTGAAATCAATGACCAAAGGCAAAGATTGACTTGTAACGAATTTCTTGACAGCTTCTTCTGTAGCTTCTCCTTCATAAACAACTTTACCTTCATCAAATTGTTTGAACAACACAATTGAACCACATTTAGCGTCATATTTCTTATAGACATCTTCATTGCTGGTAATTCCAAATGGATAATCGTCGACAGCACTGGCAGCACCGAGGAATGCTTTGGCTTCAGCTGATTCACGGTCTTTGAAGAAACCGAGAACAACAACTTGATTTTCAGCAACAAGAGCTTCAGCAGCTTCAACAGTCTCCAACTCTTTGGCTGGTGGTCCAGTCTTCTTGTTTAACCATCCAACAATATCGTCAGCTTGACGTCCACCATTGTATTCAACTGGATTTCCATTACGGAAGAATTTCAATGTTGGATATCCACGAACACCAAATTGTTCAGCCAATTCTCCTTCTTCAGTTGCATCAACTTTACCCAATTTAACTTTCGAGTCTTTGTCAGCTAACATTTTGGCAGCTTTAACATATTCTGGAGCAAGGGCTTTGCAATGACCGCACCATGGAGCATCTGTAAAAAATATAAACAAAACAAAATAAGGGTCAAGGCCGGCATTTACAATTTTTTACATTTAATTATCATTTTTAATAATAAATTCATTATCATTATCTCATCTCATACATTTTTTTTTTAAATTTTGTGCAACGAACCGACACATGTTATGTCTGTTGATGCCACGACACCTTTAATTATTATTTTAAAATGTAATATTTACACAACATGTTGACTCAACAATTTTTTCTGTGTCAACAATTAAAAATTTTTGAAAATACAAACGCCACGTCGACAAAATTCTGTTTAAATTTTGTACACGATATCTTTAAGACACGTCAATTAAAATATTATTATTTTAAAGATTAGAAGTACGAAAGATTGTGAAAAAAATACCTTAACACACAAAAATAAAATTATTGTTATTGATTAAATCGACAACGTGCATTTTTTATGTAGCTAATCATGTTAAATTCAACGTTTCAATGTCACTTGACCGGCTAAAAATAAGCTCAAACTTTGTTTATTTGTTTCAATGTAGACCGAAGCAGGTTCTGTATGCATGACGAAACAAACAAAAAAAAGAAAGAAGAAAAAAATGTAAGATGATTTTAGATTGAAACAATAATTTGTTCTATGTATGGTTTAGAACCACAAGAGGAAATAACTGAAATGAAAGGTCTTTGACCGTATACAACGTACAGGTTTATAGTGATTTTTTTTCATGGGTACAGAGGTTATGGATGTGCGTAGGTTTTATATGATAAATTGCAATTTGATTATAAAAAAAATATGTTAAATTTTACTTACAAAATTCAACAAGGATAAATTCATTGTCTGTAATGGCTTTTTGGAAATTGGATTTTGTTAAAACCAACACTCCTTCATCTAATTTGATGTCATCGTCAGCAGAGGTTAATTGTCCGGCACAAAAGACCGTAAATAGCACAAAAACTAGCACTTTCATTGTGATTTTAATATTAATCTATTGTCACTTAACGCACTAAATTAATTTTGCGTTAATTTAATTGAATATTTTATGTGAAATAATTGGAAAATGTGTGCGGCAATAAGTTTTTGTGTGATGCCAAGACTGAGAGAATTATGAATACGTGTTAAAAGTATTGTGGAGTGCTCTCATTGGTCAGAATTTTAAAAAGGTGTGTTCAGAAAGCAGTTTGAGTTGACATTGAAATTTCCCTTTGAACAAAATTTCAAATAACAGTTGAGAAATTCACCTCGGAAATTTCAAACTTCAAAGGACTTCGAAGTTTTTATTAGACTTAAATTTTAAATCCAAGTTTCTGAGGCAATTTATTAACAGGAATAAAATAATTTAAATTCAATTCAAAATTGAATAAATCTTAATGAACCGGTTGATTTTTGGTTTGAAGGGAAATGTCATTCACATTTGACATCCCTACATTTTTTTCGAAGTAAACAAACTGTGAAGAAAATCCAAATAAAAATCGTGGTCTAAAAATAATTTCATAAAAAATTAATTTGCAATGCCTTTCATGATAGGAAAAGCTCCTATTCGGAGAACTACAAAATACCTAAATGCTGGACGTCTCATGTTAAAGGATTCAATTAAGATATTCTCCATAAATTACAATACATATGGCGAACATCATCAAGGAGCAAAGTGAGATTTTTTTCCACTTCATGAATTGACTCAATGAAATTTCAAAATAATTTTTCTTACAGAGAATTCGTATTTTGGAATTTCCCGCAATTGCAATACAAAAATCCTTCCGTTCAGTGCATTACATTTAAAAATATGACACCAAGTCCATTTATTCGGTGCTATTATGAGGATGGAAAAGAAATTTTGATTGATGTTGACAGTAAAAATAGGATAGAAATTTTGAATCATTTGATGAAAGTTGTGGGAAAATCTGAAGAAACTCTCGCTGCTGAAGCCAAAGCCCGTGAAAAGAAAGATAATCCAGCTAACTTTGGATACGGATGTTCTCGTGCTTGTATTTGTGAAATACCAGGTCAACTTCCATGTCCGGGTGTGATTCCCTTGCCAATGCACATGAGAGGCAAATATAAAAATGCACCAAAAGACAACTAATTTGAAAATTTAAAATCAAATACCTTTACTAGCACTTTAAAATAATTAATTTTACAATAAATTAGCAACAAAATTATAATAATCAAATTTTATCTCCTTCCTGATTTTCCATACGGTCTATTCCGATTTTTGTGTCTGTTATGAGAATATTTTGTCCTTGTATGTGTTTGAAGGGGTTTGTCTTTGTTGAACTGATATTGTTTTATTAGCGGCATTTCATTGGAATCCGTTTTGTTAATCTCAAAATCGTAATTTGAGTCTTCTAGTTGCTTTAATTTTGCTTCTAATGCTTGGATCGCTCGCTCCTTGTCAGTCAACATAGATCTTGGTCGATCACCTGTATTTGAGGTGGATGATGATGAGCCAGCTGTTAGTGCGGGAATCTCAATCTTTGGTTTAGGGCGTGCAATCTCATCGTAATTAACTTTATTTGCTGGACGAATAGCGAGATGTTTGTCACCCACTTTTACGCCATTCAGTTTTTTGAGTGCTTTTTCACGGTCTTCCAACTACATTTAAAAAAAAAAATAATAAAATTATATTGAATTTAGAAATAATAATATTCAATAAGACATACATTTTTGTAAGTAACAAATCCGTAGCCTCTTGGTTGACCTGCTGATGGTCCAGCACGATAGAAAAGTAGATCAAATTTTTCAATTTCACCACATTTTTGCAAGATTTTTATTAAGTTATACCAATTTAATGAAAAAAACAAATGTTGATTAGCTTTAAATGGTAAACATTTGTAGCATTTCAAAACTTACTCGGTAATTCTAGGATCCAAATTTCCAACCCAAAGTCTTTTATCAGGTTCAGATTCCATGGTTTTTTAGTTTATTTTTTATTGTTTAATTTTGAAGTAAGAGAAAAAACTTAAAAGAGCTAAGGAAAAATAGAAAGAGGATTTATGGCTTGATTGTTTATTGTTATGAAAATTATTCGATTGTGACCTATCGCACGTTTCAAACACGTATCATACATGTAATATATACATCTTAAATGACGTTAAGATTGACCAAAAATGAGTACAACGAGCTTCATCGTATCAAAGTTTTTCCAATCAAAACAATATCAAATTTGATCCGATTTTAATCATCTTATGATCGATAAAAAGGTGTGAATTTGAGTGATTTAACGGTGCAAAAATTATCTTTGGGGTGTTGTTTCATCAAAAGTTACAGCCATGTAAAGTGACGTTAAGATTGACCAAAAATGAGTACAACGAGCTTCATCGTATCAAAGTTTTTCCAATCAAAACAATATCAAATTTGATCCGATTTTAATCATCTTATGATCGATAAAAAGGTGAGAATTTGAGTGATTGAACGGTGCAAAAATTATCAATATGATATTTCTTGATTAAAAGTTACAGCCATGTAAAGTGACGTTAAGATTGACCAAAAATCAGTACAACGAGCTTCATCGTATCAAAGTTTTTCCAATCAAAACAATATCAGATTTGATCCGATTTTAATCATCTTATGATCGATAAAAAGGTGTGAATTTGAGTGATTGAATGGTGCAAAAATTATTAATATGATATTTCTTGATCAAAAGTTATAGCCATGCAGGAGCGTATCTAGCTTTATTTGGTGAGGGTAGCCGCCTAAGTAAAAAAAATTCTTTCATATTTCGAATAAAATTTGCATATATTATCCAAATCTCAGCTACCCCTGGTAGATACGCCCCTGAAGTAGACATTACAATATCATGTAAATAAAATAACTGTTCAAGCAGTTTTTAAATTAACATTTGAAATTTTTAGGAATACAGAACTTTTAAACCTTTTTAATTTTTTGGTCAACTGTCAAACGGTGGTCTGCTTATTGTCGATCGTCCGAATTTACTCAGTTGCAATATCCATAATTACAAGAACTGCCTACCCCTAACAATACTTTAAATCTATACTTGTTATTTTTGGGCAATAGGGTATTTCAGTACGAAATACATCAAAACATATAAAATTGTGTTTGTCCAAAATAAATTGGAATTAAATTGTAATTAAATTGTAATTTAACGAATAAATGTGTAATTTTTATTTAAATTCATAGCTAAAGGTGCGTAATATCATAATTTCATTTTAGATTTTCCTTGTCATCAGTTTAAAGGTGATCTAATTTCTGCTATCAAATTTCTCGGAATTGATAAGAATAAAAACAAAAAAAAGTTATGTAGCCGGTATATGATTCATTCATTAAATTCAAGGTCAAAATTGCATTTCTTGTGTTTCGAAATTTATCGCACTGTGTAATGCAATTTCTATTATTAGAATTCTGGAAAATTAACGATAATTTGATAAAAAATTCAGAATTCAAGAAAGTTTTCATGTTAAAACAGGTTTCTAATTGGAATTTAATTTATATTTTTTTTTTCAATTCAAATTTGATATCGATATTGAATTATTCTGATAAGATTTGAATTGAATAACTTCGATACTTTAAAAATTAACCCATTTATGAATTGTAATAAATTGTATTCATGAAAAATTTTCAATCAAAACAATGATGTTTATTTTATTTTATTTTCAAAACATAAACAAATCATAAAGATGACGTGTTCTTTCTCTTTGCAATTCAGCATAAAATTTAAAGAAGAACAAAGCAAGCATTGAAATAACGAACCATAATTTCACAATGATATCGAATGTTGCGTTTGTAATTTTTTTTGATATCAATTTTATTTGAGTTGTGACTCTGAATGAAAACAGACGTTAAAAAAAATTATTAAAAAAATAGTTAAACTTTTAAACTGATTTAAATTTCAATGTAAGTCGTTTAATTAAAAAAAAAAAAAAATATTTAACAATTTTTTTTCTTATTCAAATAATTTCAGCCACAAATCGAAAAAGGCAACTATGGATCGACCTCCTGCATTGATAGATCCCCGTACGGGTCTCGAAAAAGAAGATGAAACTTTGATCAAAGAACGTCCTTATCAAGAAAAAATGAAGGAAATTTGTATAAGACAAAATACAATTATTTATCTTCCGACTGGTATGCTCATGATTAATTTTATACTCATCATGAAAAATGTTGTATTGAAATTTATTTTTTTTATTTAAAGGTGCTGGTAAAACATACATTGCAGTTAAAGTAATCGAACATTTTTCGAAAGATTTAGTGAAGTAAGGATTTGTATTAAAATTTTTAACTGCCATTTACAATTTTTTCCACAGACCTTTAGATGAAGGTGGCAAGCGATCAATTTTCGTGGTGAATACTGTGGCTTTAGCAAGACAACAATTTGAAGTCCTCTCCAAACGAATGGGATTCGATTTGAAAGTTCGTCTCTTTACCGGTGACATGAATGTCGATAATTGGAAACGAGAAAAATGGCGTGAGGAATTCGGGGAATATCATATCATAGTTGCCACATGTCAAATTATCGTTGATGTCATTACATCTGGATTTTTAACGGTAGCTGATATCAATGTCCTTGTAATAGATGAGTGTCATTCTGGGCTCGGTGATCATCCAATGCATCAGTTAATGAGTAAATTTCAACATGTGCCAAAATCACAACATCCTCGTGTCATTGGATTATCAGGAGTTTTGTTAAAGAAAGATTGTCCTCCCGAAAGTGTTGAAGAAAATTTAATATCATTGGAAAATATTTTTCACGGTACAATTGCAACAGTTGAAAATAGTATGGCATTGCGTGATGTCATGGAATATTCTACAGATCCCGTTGAATCGGTGTTACTTTATCAACCATTAATCTCGGAAATGGTTCCAAAAATTTGTGAAGAAGTTGATGTCGTAATCACATACATTGATTCGTATCGAATGGAGGTACGAGCACAACATGCAAAAAATTTTAATCAAGATCGTCCGAGTAAAGTGAAAGAAGTTCGCACTTTATTCAATGACTTCAAACATCAAATAGGTGATTTGGGCATTTATGGTGGTTCAATTGCAATTTTAGGAGTTTTAGTTGAACTTGAATTAAGCAAACGCCAATGTGAGAGTAAGACTGAATCAAATCTCTTCAGATTCTGTATTACATTTGCCGAAAAGATTCGACGACGTTTGGTCCAGTTCATGGATTGTGAGGAAATGGAGTACAATAAATTGATGCGCTTTGGATCGTCAAAGATTGTTCAGCTGGTTCAATTCTTACAAAAACATGTTGAGTCTGGTGAAAATGCATCTGAATTAAAAGGTTTGGTTTTTTGTCAGAGACGTCGCTCAGCAAAATGTGTATATCACATCATACGACGAGCATTCGAGGACTTGTTCGATAAAGACAAAGAAAGTGAGCCAAAAATTCGACCAGATTTTATGGTAGGTGCCAGAAATCAACTTCCAGAATCAATTGAAGCAATTTTGGATGAGAAAAACAATCGTCGTGTCATTGAAAAATTTCGCAAAAATGAGACAAATGTCATTGTGTGTTCCAGTGTCTTGGAAGAAGGAATTGACTTACAATCATGCAATCTCGTAATTCGGTATGATAATGCAACAACATTTAGTGCATATGTACAAACAAAAGGTCGTGCTCGTATGAGAAACAGTAAATATGTGCTCATGATTAACAAAATGGATGAGACTGTGGTTTTGAATAAAATTCGACGATACAAAGCAGTTGAACAAGAATTGAAAAAACAATTAGTAGGGAAAACAATTAATCGGAAACCTCCAGATGAGGCTGAAATTTCAGCTGAAGTCTATAATGAAAAGATTCCACCGTTTGTGACACGTGGTGGTGCCACATTGACCGCATTGAGTGCCTTACAATTACTGAATCGATATGCGATGGGAATGCCACATGATAGATTCACCTCGACCAGTGTTTATTGGGAACGAATCAACATTCCGGATATTTTTCTAAAAGAAACGTTTACTGTAAGATTGTACATGCCATCACAGAGCACCGTTAAAGAGCCAGTCGATAGTGATGAAATGCCTTCATTGAAATTAGCTAAACGTCATGCTGCATTCAAAGCATGTAAATTGTTGTATGAAAACGGTGAACTCTCGGAAAATTTGTTGCCAATTGAACCGATCAAGAAAATCTTTGAAATAAAAGACATTTATTTCAAGCATTGGGAAAATTTCAAAGAAGGTAACTTTCAATTTTCTTTAAATGTAATTTTAAATTAAATTTAAAATGAAACTTCACAGAAACCGGATCAAAAGCTGGCACAAAACAGATGAGACGCTTACATGATCTAGTCTTCCCCGAAGAATTGATTAATTGCACTCCACAATTAACATCTGATGAAAATTATCTTTACATCATTCGATGTACAGCAATTTTCAACCAAGATTTACTCATCCAATCCGGAGACGCTGATCGAAATCGCAAGGTTTTTCACCAACTTTTGTCCAATGAGAATTGTTACGCGATTTTCACAAGGAAAACGCTGCCCAAATTGCCTCCAATCAGACTTTTCCTATCCTATGGTGAGATTCAAGTCAAAATCAGTGATGATCCCATTACAGTCCAATTGGAAAATGACGAGAAATTGAGGAAGTTACGGAAATTTCATACAATGATTTTCAAGGATTTACTTGACACGCTGAGGGAATGCTTGGTACAAGATCTTGAAGGTGGAAATCATTCCTACATGATTTTGCCAGTAAAAGGAAAGGAAATAAACTGGGATGTTGTGCAAAATTTCCAAATGTTACCCGAGGCAAAGATGTTGAGTGACCCTGAGAGACGTCGAATTAAATTCAATCCTGAAGATTATTTGTTCAAGGTAAGTTTAATCCAATTTTTATCATAACTGAATTTTAATTGAATATTGTTCCTCTTCAAGGTCATTAAACCCTGTCACAAACAGTACAGCAACGAAAAATACGTCGTTGTTGCAGTTCAAGAGCACATGACTCCATTCAGTGAATTCCCTGACACGAACAAATTTGAGACATTTGCCGCGTATTTCGATGAAAAATATTTTCTTAAAGTAGTGCAACGCGATCAATTTATGCTGGAAACAAAAGGCATAACATCTGGTTTGAATTTATTGAGTGCAGGTTCAGGCAAAGATGGTTCAACAAATAAATATGATTCCGATTTCTCGTCATCCGAACATTACATCCCAGAATTTGTGCACAATTACAAGTATTCTGGTGATTATTGGCTCAAAGCAATTTTACTTCCAAGCACATTGCATCGATTAAATTTCATGCTATTAGCCGAAAAATTGAGATCCATGATAAATTTAGCATTAAATCTGCCGAATACTTCTTCCAGTGTAATGTTGGATGTGGATCCAAGGAAAAATCAATTGCAGCAAAAAGAACTTTCATATGATACAGATTCCGATAGTGACGATGAACCAAAACCGCAAACATCGAAAGTTGCACCAATTACTTTCCCAAAAGCCGACGAAACACAATCAAAACACATTGAAAATCCTTTAATGCAATTGACAGATCAACTTAATGCCATTACATTGTGGAATGAAGATCAGGAACCTGTTGACATTGATCGGAAATGGGATTCAATTCAGGAAATTGACTTGGATTATTACATCAATTTCATTACAAAGGATTTCGAAAATATGAAAATTAAACAATACATTGAACAAAATGGAGTGCTAGAAAAGGGAGATTGTTCAAATTCACCCACAAAACGCTTTAAAGCGATCAAAGATGTGCCATTTGATATCAAATTTGAAATTGATTTGCTGAAACAACGTCCACCGAAAAGTCCAGAACTCAAAGATGTACTCAGAGCTATCACTTGCACTTCATCTGGAGACGTTTTCGATTTGGAACGTTTTGAATTGCTGGGAGATTCATTTTTAAAGTTCTCTATCAGTTTGTATCTGATTGCTCGTCATCCTGAATGGCATGAAGGCTATTTGACGTCATGCAAAGGAGCAATTGTATCAAATCGGAATTTGTTCTATTTAGGGAAACGCCTTGATTTGCCTGGAATGCTGAAATTGTATCAATTTAATCCCAAACAGGACTGGATACCACCACTGTTTCGTATTCCGACAACAATTAAAGAGCACATGCTTGAAGCAAATTGTAGTGCAAATGATTTAACAAAATTAACTGTCACATCTGAGGAGTTTGAACGTGGCAGATTGAATCCACGCAAAGAAATTGAATTTTTCGGTTCAATTCGCAAAACTGGAAACAGAGGATCAAATGACGGTCCTGTAAGACTTTTGCTAGATCAGCAACTTGTCTCAGACAAATCTGTGGCAGATTCAATGGAATCTATTCTTGGAGTTTACTTGCATTCAGCTGGAATTGAAAGGACATTAAATTTGTTGAATTTCCTTCAAATTGTGCCACAAGACGATGGTTTATTGTCAAATTTGTTGAAAACCAGAATGGAGAGTGTTCGCATCAAGGCATGTGCAACTGAAAAGGAAAGCGATGATCTGTTGATTAATTACAAGGCGTTGGAAAAATCACTTGGATATAAATTCAAGGATAGATCGTATTTACTTCAAGCGCTACTGCATCCATCATATCCTGGAACGCGATTCGATTGTTATCAAAGACTTGAATTCGCTGGAGATGCGATTTTGGGTAAGAAATTGATAAATTTAAATTAAATTTTAAATAATTTATTTGAAAAAAATCCACAGATTTCTTGATATCTGCATACATTTTTGAAAGATGCTCTACAATGGATCCCGGTGAACTGACAGACCTTCGCAGTGCCTTAGTCAATAACAACACTCTCGCTTGCATCTTAGTCCGCAATAACTTCCATTCTCATATTCTTTGTCAAAATGTCGTTTTAACTGAAACCATCGCCAAATTCGTTGACTACCAAAAAATCCACAATCATCAAGTCACTGATCAAGTTCATCTCCTTGCAACTGAAGACGACATTTTCATGGGTGATTTTGTGGATGTTCCAAAAGTCCTTGGTGATGTGTTTGAATCCTTAATTGGTGCAATTTTCTATGATTCTGGCAACAATTTACAAGTCACATGGGAAGTAATTTATCGATTAATGGCACAAGAAATCTGTGAATTCATGACAAATGTACCCAAACAGCTGATTCGACGTTTGTACGAATTCCAACCAAATGCACAACCCAAATTCGGAACTGTAGTTCAATTGGATGACGTTGTGAAAATTAATTTACGATTCGTGTGTAAGGATGAGGTGCGAGATGTTTACGGCTTTGGTCAAAATAAAGATGATGCAAAGAGAGCAGCCGCCAAAGCAGCATTACAACACTTGGAACGAGCTTACAAAAAATAATTTCATTGTAATTGCATGACATTTTTAATTTTAATTTTTTTTTTTTTTGTTAAATGTAATCGATAGAATTCGATTTTAAAATTCATTTTCCTTGAGCTAAGACTTGAGATTATTAGGAAAAAATAATTGTATCATAATTTTATGTAATTCATGTGATAAAACGCCTAAACAAATCATGTGATTTTAGAGTTATAGAGTAAAAAATCGTTTGAATTTCAATCGAATTTGAAATCAAAAAACATTTTTTTTTAAGTTTAATCAGAAACAAACTTTATTCTAAATATATTAACGTCTATTAATAAATAAGTGATGATGGTCGATTAAAATCATATCTTAAAGGCAATAAATTACTTTTTTTACGCATATTAACCAGTTTATTCCTTTATTCTGATATCAGTTAATGGCTAAAATCTTTGAAATGTTGGATAAATGATAAAAATACGTTAAATTTATATCACAGATGATTCATTTATGTGTTCTTCCTTAGTACTACAACTATCTGTTTCTAAATTAATGTCAATTAGACTCGAATTTCCAATTTGTTCGGCATTCAGGACTAAATTTTCGACAGAACGTGAATGGCGTCTCGTTGAATTACGTAAAACGTTTTCGACGACTGCATCTCCCGATGACATTGTTCGATTAAAGGTCAAAAGCCTACTGGGACGTAGTAACAAGGCAACATCTTGTGGATGCACGGACTGTTGCGAGTTTTGAGATTGTTCCGTGTTGAGAGATCTTCGACGTTCCATTGTTGCGCTGTTGTACAGAGGGCGAGGTCCAATTTCAATACAAGAAAGAGCGTTACGTTCATTTTGAGAGTCCGTGTACTCAGGTGGGGGTCCTTCAATTGGTGGAGCTTGACGACGATTTTGACTTGATTCACCAAGAATTCTACAAAAAAATATTATGTTATGACAAAATTAAGATCAATTTAAAGTAAAATTTACCGTCTCATACTCCTCCTGATGCTCTGTCGCAACATTTTTGCAATTCTAGCTCCAGTTGCTGTTGTATAACTTGGTGGCGGAGTGTATTTTGGTGGTTCATCGACTTGATGCAGGCCTTGACCAGGCTGACCCTCAATCGTAATAACAGTTTGACTAGCAGGCATATTTGGTGGACGCGATCTATGCAATGGAGGATGTCTTAAACTGCGTTCACCTCTCAATACAGGTCGATAGAGTGATTCAATTCGTTCCAGAATATCAGGTGGACCTTTGCTCAAGTACCGATAAATTTGAACAATGCACGTAACGGGAACAATTAACAAAAATAATGTTTGAATAATGCCAGCGACTTGTCGTGACCACAACGGCCAATAACTACTGCCACGCCAATGAAAGAAATCGTAGACATTGCATAAGCGATACTCTAAAATGCATAACATCATAAGGCCAACTGGTAGGAGTACATTCCATGAAAACGCAATAAACGCTGAAAATCCATCAAATAAATGAAGCTCTTTTACAAGGAGGTCACTTGTGTATGGACGTCCTCTTACAAGGAATACAGAAATTATGTGGGCAAACCATAAAAGTCTGTTAAAATGAAAAAAATTAACTTGATTTCAATGAATTGTGACATCAATGAAAATACTCACAATAGCCACCATGCACCTCCAATCACAGTATCCAAGAAATGAATGATGGAGATACCAGATTCAGTTGCCAATGGAATTCCCAAAAATAAAGCTGTGACACATGATAACAAAATTCCACTTGGAGAGTCTCCTAATAGTGTTGCAATCGGCTTCCACATCGTCGCTAGTTGAGCTAACCCGAATAAGAGTAACGTTAAATATGCAAGCATTGCAACAACAGGTGGAATAGATTCTTTTGAAGCTGCTGCTAACGTTGACGGGAGAAGTTCAGTCACTAATCGTAGGACCTGTGACATAAATTTGAAATTATTAAAAGATTATTCTCTTAAAAAATATTTTTAAAATTACCTGGTATCCTGATTCTTTGTGATACGGAATTGGAACTTTCCTGAATGACTCTCCTAATACCGTTGAGTAGCGTGTTAGCCATTTTGAAGGAGTTGTGGCTAATTGTGAGGGTAGTGGTCGATCAGTTGGTAGCAAAAATACGTATGATCCCATGTTTTCTGTGAAATTTCACATTGAAATCATTAATTTTTAAACAAATTTAAATTTAAAATGACATGACTTACCAAAAGAACCAGGAAAATAGTAATATCCATTGCTATGCAACATCTGAACACACGCACTAGCGAACATTGCAGACAAAATTAGTACGAAAAGTGTCATCAGCACAACAATGAAAGCATCACGACGTAATTCTGTTCGATTATTTTGAAGGCGTGTTGGATTACAATAAATTGAGTAAACAGACACACCAAGCAGACCCCATGTGAGAAAAGTTTCTTGAGCGGCACTGACCCAACTATGTGAGTTGAGGAAAAAATCCTGCCAATCAGTGGCTGGGAAAATGTTCTATGGAAAATTTTGTTAATAAAAAATTATCAAATTCAATTATTTTTTTTTTTAACTACCTGAATACTGTCAAAATTAACCACACTCAATACTGTTGATGAAACACCAATCAATCCAATAATTGGTGCAATTGATAGAATTACAATGAATCTACCGTAAGATTTTATGCCTCGACACAATACAAAGAAAATTAATAACCAAACAATGGCTAAATTGAAGGCCAACTGTTACAATAAAAATGAAACAATAAAGTAAATTTACAATTGGAGTAAAAAAAAAATTAATTTCTCACATGAAATCGAACATTTCCCATTCCAATACCACCTCCACCACGTCCCTGTCCCAAGTGCAGTCTTTGCAGGATCACACCATTAAAGTAATCGGCCACTGTTTCCGCTAATTTAATTGAGGAATTTGTATGACTAGGACCTCGATACAATTCAAAGTATTTCTGCCATTCATATTGATCGCCACGTGAAATGAACGTGTCACGTAAATACATGAGAACCCATCCCAATGATATCGCTGAGTAGAGTGTCGTGATCTGAAATTTAATTTAATTTTGAAAATAAAAACGTTATTTTGAAATACAAATTTTAATACTAACACCATGTGCTATCAAAAGAGCGATTCCAATTCCTTTACATATCGGACTAATGTGCCACATTCCAATGGGACTGCCACCTATTTTGGCACCCAAACACATTTGTAGCCACAACATGGGAATACCAATCAAAAATGATAGAATAAGGAACTGGACAATGAAATTTGCTGTGAAAATAAAAATTAATTTTAATATCAAAATTCATGTAAATTTCATTTAAATTACCTCCAAAATGAATACTAAAAATGCTAAATCTTGAAATATTGAAAATTCCAATGGTGCAACAACTACATGCGAGTGTACGACTTATAACATAAGGCCATTTATGTTTTGAACTGTTTGTACTGGTGCCAGTGTCAGGGTCATCTGAATCGGAATGATGATGGTCAAGGGAAGAAGTACCAGTTGCTGCCGATATTGTTGGTATTTGACGTTGTTGGCTCGTGCTTTGGACATGTGGCGGACTTCGTGGCATCTCATTTCGACGAGGGCGGTTTCTGTGTATGATTAAATTGATTACAGTTGACATTAATATGCAAATTTTATTAAATTAAAGTCCAATCACCTCCCAAGAAAGAGAATAAAATGTTCAAAGTACATTTTTTATTTGGTTTTAAGTTTGATTTGATTTGAAATTTAAGTGAGAAATTCCTTAACACCACATTTTTTATTCTTAATTAATTGATTTTGACTTTTATGAATAAGCATTTAACTCAATTCACATATCCATCAACAATAAGTAAAAAAAAACTTAAGGAAAAAAATGAAACCTTTTTTTTGTGAGTAGTTATTTGATCGCCATGGCAACCGTTATGTATGTTAATTTGTGTTTGGATTTGTGTTGATTTAGAAAAATACTTGTAAACAAATGAATATTAATGATAAGTGGTGACGATTTTCAAATTATTTGAGGCAATTAAAATTCACTCTCACTCTCTTGATAAAATTTGTTTCTCTTCAAATTTACAATTAATTTCTTGTTCTCTCTCTCTCACGCTCTCTTTAATTTTCAAGTAATGTCTCTCTCGTTCTCTTGATCTTACTCTCTCTGGCTGTCTCTTATACTGTCTTTTTCAAAGAATTTCTCCCTCTCTCTCTTAAAATGACTGTTTCAATAAAATTTTGAGTAAGTTAAAGGAAACGCCTGGTACTTTACAAAAAATTTTCATTAAAACACCAATCTTTTCAAACTCTCATTTCAAATCAGAGCTATCCTTAAATTTTTAATTTAAATATCAAAAACATACCTTTGCTGTCGACTATCAACTGTAGCTGATGCAATTGAACTTGATGCCGTACTTGAAACTATTGAAATTGGACTAGCATTTCTCGATGTACCCAAACTGCTTGGCACTGAATGGTTCGTTGATGTAACATGTGATGTAGGAATTGCTAATTGTGGTCGATTTTGAATTGAATTCACCCTTTCACTACTTGAATTTCCATTATTTTCCCTATTACTAGCACTACTACAAACAGCGGTGGTTGAATTTCGATTAACTTGCGACGATGAAACATCAATTGACACAATTCGAGGCATAATTGGATCAGATCGTCTCCCTAATTGCCTGGGACGACTTGGTGAATCTGTATCTGATTGATTTAACACATTCAAAATATCTTCTTCACGTAACTCGGGACTGCCCGTCAATGTTGTATTTGTGATGTGAGCCGTGCTTGATGGAATACTGTTATGGCAACTATCGGCATCGTAATACACCGTCGTATTAAATGAGTGAAAAGAATCATCTTGCGATTCTCTTTCATCTAGATATTGGTCACGGTGTGATTTCAATTGATTTTCATTTTCAATTGCATTACTCACTGATGTGCTTTGACTTGGAACACTTGCGATATGATTTATTTCATTCTCATTTTCAAAACGATCATCTGTTGATTGTTGAGTGCTTGAAGGAAAATTTCCAATTTCATCTTGGTCTGGAATATAAATTGGACTTGTTTTACGCATTGATTTTCTGAGCCATGACAGATTTCGTTGTGGTCGCATTTGAACATTGCAAGAATCGGACGTCGATGCATCTGAAACGAAAAATTCAAAAAATTAATATGTTACATTCATCATCATCATCATAACGATAATTAATTAAATTGAACTTTGATCATTTTATTTCATTGAAATTAATTTAAACAAAATATTTATGAATTTCTCTTCAAACCATATGCCGTTTAGGCGAAACAAGCCAATAAATATTAATTATAACATTTTATTTTATATTTGACTATAATTAATTGATTTAAAATTTGACCCAAGTTTGACATCACATGATAAATATTGACAGTAAAAAAAATCATTCAAGCATCAAAGAAAGGGGTCAATTCAGAAAAAAATAAAAATAAATGTCTTGATATATTGATTCAAAGAAAATTGACGTCATCACAATTCTTACTTTTACTTTTAACATCACACCTCATTCAGTTGAAGTAATTTTATTGATTTTTTATCAATTTTAACACAATTTCACGAAGAAAGAATTCTTTCTAAAGGAAAAAACAGTTATAATGACGTTTAAAAATAGGCTTATCGTCATATTTTGATGAATTGTAATTCAAAACCAATAATATGAGGTTTATTTAGGGAACTAATTGGTTTTCAAGGTTTATACAGTAATAGCATTATATTAATAGCTCATAAAATTATTTACGGTTAATGGCGTTATGGCTTCTCATATATGTGAAATTATTACAAAAATTTATTTGATTTGTATTCTATCAAAGCTCATTAAACTGATATGAATGAACTTTTGATGATTATCAAGAAAAAGAATTCAGTGGATTTCATTCAAAGGTTTAAATTCAAATTCCAGCGAAATGCTAGAGATAATTTCCAAATGCAATTTTTTCTTTGTAATTATTCATTAAGACTGAAAAAGGGACGTTTTATAGAAAAAAGTACAAAATGACAAAAAAATACGAAATTTCATTGCTTTGAGCCATACAAAAATTATCTTTTGCCATACAATCAGACAATTTAACTATCATAATAAAAATATATGGAAAACGTAAAAATAGAAATTAGGGAAAAGCGCATTTTTTCTTGATTTGATCTCTTTCAATCGTAATACTCAAAAAAAATAATGATTCTCATTTTGAACGTTTTCGATGAGCGCATTTTCAGTTTTTGAAATTCTCACACCGATTCAGACAAAAAACAAGCAGACACACTACAAAACGCTCTCATAAGAGCATTTTTTTCCTTTAATACACTAAAAAT
Organism: Culicoides sonorensis; assembly: GCA_900002565.1. Classification (NCBI taxonomy): domain Eukaryota; kingdom Metazoa; phylum Arthropoda; class Insecta; order Diptera; family Ceratopogonidae; genus Culicoides; species Culicoides sonorensis. The sequence goes on from LN483413.1 coordinate 764,434, forward strand.
TTCATAAACGTTCTTCTGTAATTAATGTTAAGCATGCTACAAAGCTACAAATAGACCACAAATAAATAGTTCAGATTTTATTATTATGCGTTAACTGAAATCATTGTCCTACATTTCCAAAACAAAAATAGTTTCGACTATTCCATTTGTTATTTGATTAAAATGTAATGAGGAATGTACGTAAATTCAAGTTAGTACTAGGCCAATGTCATAGAAAAATTTCATCAAGTTAAAATATGTTATACCACTATCAATGAAAGAACAGTAGCAAAAAAACTGAATTGAAATTTTCCAAAAGTGAAAAAACACCTTATTTGTAAAAAAAGAGTGCAAAAAAAAAGTTGATTATATTTATATCATATATGATTTTTATGATTATTATTGTTATGTCATTTCATAGAAGCAGACCATACAAATGGAATTATATTTCAAAAGCAGGTGACTCGTGAGTATGCTTATTATATTAAATAATCGATATTATACACGGAAAACGTGTCAATAATGGAAATTTTCATAAAAAATAAAAATGAACTTGAAAAAATGAAAAATTTTATTATTTGAAAGAAACTATGTTTTGTTCTGTATTCAAATAAAAAATAATCAGTAAAAAAAATTTACTAGACCATTGCAAATAAGTTACCTTGTGTCACTTTGAAAGCAAAAAAATTCAAGTAAAGTCAAGTCATGATCAAAACGGAATTTTATTACATTAATAATTGTTGAAATTTCCAAAAATGTTATGCCTCAGTTCTTAAAAACAATTCTTTGTTCAATGAATGTCCATAATTTACCACTATCTCCAGTTATTTTAATTCATTAATAGAATTCTTTTGAATCACCCAAAAATAATGTTGTGGCTTAAAGTCATAAAAGCCGAATATAATGAGACACAAAGGCGTTACGTTGTTGTTTATTTTTTCAAATATTAATTTTTATCACTTTAATTGTACTTTATATTCAAATTTATTCTTGTATTATAACGAACAATATGGTTTTTTTTGTCAGTTAACATTTTTAATTTTTTTTGTTGAGTGAATTTTGTGGCTGAAGTGGCCTAAAAAGGTATTCTAGTGAATAAACGTCATACAAAGTATATGAGGATTATTCCTACTTAATTTGATTAAATATCAGATTAACAGAATTTAACTTTTTATTCTATTTATTTATTTATGAATCAAAGTGAGCTGTAAATATTATTATTAATGTAATAAAATAAATAACATACATTTTAACTTTTTTATTTAAAAAAATTACAATCACGTTATGTTACATAGTTTCATTTTAAGTATAACTGTTTTCACTTATATACACAGACATAATTTATTTTTATTTATAAAATACAAATATTAATGAATAAATAACTTTTCGAGTTCAAGTTCGACCATTTATTTATGTAATCATTCATCATTGCATGCAATAAAGCGGCGAATGTTCAATTAGTATTAATTTAATTTTTGTTTAAATCGAAGATTATAAATTTGATGTTTAATTTAATGTTTTGTCTTATAAGTTTTCATATGACTTAATATTTGCGTTCAATGATATTTGCAAATCAATGATTTTAAACATATGAAGAATTTTTAATGATAATTATTAGCAGAAGATGAGCGTGAAGTTAGCACCAATGGAAATTTTTTCTTAGCACCAATGAAAATTTTTTCTTAGCACCAATGGAAATTTTTATTTTTGATAATTTTCACAAGAGACCAAGAATTAAATGTCAAATTTTATTTCTGATAATTTTCATAGGAGGCCATGAAAAGTTTCATGTGTGTTCAATCAATCAATTCTTATTAAAGTTTTAGTTTCTCCAAATTACTCTTGACAAACTATAAATTTTAATTCAGCATATTAGTTATATCACATTGGATATTAAAATCTAGTAATATATATTTTATTTATTTGTAGTGTAACATTACTTGGTTAACTTAATATGAGCATTTATAACAAATACATTTTCCATGTGGTAAAAGAATTGAATTATATGATTTTGAGGCACAATTTTTGTGTGTTTATCTGGAACAACAAAAACAAGTTTTTGATTCTGAATTACAATCCCGTATGCATTTGGAGCAAATACTTGTAAGATTGTCTGTTTTGGTCAATATGTTCCTCTAATTGTCCCTAAAAGTCCCAAAAAGTCTCAAAAAAGTATCCTAAAGTCCCTAATGGTCCAAAAGTCTCCCAACGTCCCATTAAGTCTCATTTAGTCCCAAAAATTACACTTACTCAGCAAAATGGCGCAGGCTTTAGTCGCCAGAAAGTCAGCTGGCATCACTGGCTCTTTAAAGTTGAACATTTTGTTCAATCTGGCCGTTCCGTATTTGGTAACCGATTTTTGTTGTTCTAAATTGAATTTGGTGGGCCTCATCCTCCAGAAAGGCTTCAAGGGCTCTCAAATTCTCCTTAGTATGTATTGGGAGAAGCTGACTGACTTCTTCATCTGCAGTGGCCAGCAGCGTTTTGGCCACTGCCCATGACAATTCTAAACTTGCATGTGTGTCGAGGGACAAAACAGAAGAAGTCCATTGAATCTACAATCTGATAAAAGTAACGTATTTCCTCCCTTAGACCTTTACATTTTAATAGCTTATTGGCCACTGGATTTTTGAATTTTAACTAGCTATCTGATCAACTGAAGAAAGAAACAAAGGTAGTCCTCTTCAAAACGGTCTTTAAATCTTACGTCTTAAATAACTCATGAATGACTTCTTGAAAACTGTTGAATAATTTCTAAATGACTTCTAACTAATACTGAAAAATACTGATCCTGTTTGAGCTTCGTGGGTGTTCTAAGCTCACATCATCTAGCTTCCATAATCTTTAAAAAAATCTTGAAAGGTGAAATACTTTTCTAAAAAACTCACTCATCAAAAAATTTTGATATGAAACGCCGGTTCACTCCAAGGGATAAGTTGACCCCTTGCAACGGTATACCATTAAACATATTTTCGTAATTCGCTACCTTATTATAATATCAAATGAAACGAATAAATCCCGCTAATATGTTAGACAAATATTATCATTTATCACAAAACAGAAGCAATTCAAATGTTTATCTTTTCAAGATCGTTGCCATTAACTTTTTTTTTCGCAAATTAGTACTATATAATTTAATATTCATATTCAAATCTAATATTTCTTTAACGTCATTTTATTTTATTCAAATAATTCATTGAAAAAAAAAATAAATACAGTCATTTTTTTCCAAGTTCAATTTATTTTTTTCATTACAACTAAAATTAAATGTAATTATTATTGAATTTTGTATGATTGATATAAATATTAGCATTGTCAAGGATATTTGACCATTATTGTATGTTAAGAAAAAAAAACATTTAATAAACTGATAATGATCGATACGATGATTAATACTTTGAAAGTGTTAAAATTCAATTTGATGTTGTGATCAAAAGTAGTTCAATATTATTAATGTTACAATAATAATAATATTTTTTATTATAAACTAGACCTAGTGACACAGATTACTTCCTGTCATCCAGCTGATCTTGTACTTATATTTGTTAATGATGTTGTTCTGGTTAAAATACAAACACACTCACATACGAGTTTACATTTAACAGACACTTTTGAAAACATGCAAACATTTTTAATAGTTTTTTTAGTTACATTTTATAACATTATAAAGTTTGTTTTGTATTTTTTTTGTGTACTACTAAAGTGAAACATTGAATGAAGTTTTCATATTTAATTTAGATGAATGTGCATTGTGAATATAACTCACATTTACAACTAAAATTTACATGAAAATACATTTTGCAACAAGTTTCTTTTATAATTTGAATAAAAAAAAGAGTCATTATAATTATACATTGAAATTTGGTACTGTATGTTAGTGTGTTTATGACAAGTTTCAAGTGAAATGTAGTAATTATAAAATTATATGACAATGCTTTTAAAATTGTGCCATATTCGAAATTAAGGTATACAATGAAATCTACAAATTCTGCTCAGTCTAAACAGTATTGGCGATGCATAGATCGAACCTGCAATGGAACTTTGAAAACTAATTTCAACATTGAACGCGGATTAATCACATATGGTGGACAGCCTCAACCCAATCCCCCATAAGACAAGGTATCATAATATTCCTATAGAATCAGTGTAATCATGACTTACCATCACTCCTCGTTGGTGGTCCATTCCAGCTCAACTTGGGCCTTGCCGGTAATCGCATTGAATAACCTTTTCTAAAAACACCACACTCATCTTCATCATCTTCACTTTTATCTCTATAACTAATTTCAGTATTTTCTTCTTTAAAATAATCACTTTTATTTGCATTGCAAACATTCACTTTCTTTTGTCGTTTAGGCATTGTACAAAATGGATTATTAGCATATTTTTTCAATTGTTCTCTCGTATTTTTCTTATTTACAGTACTATTATTATTATTCATATTCATTGTAACCATTGGTTGTAAATTTTCTTCATTATTATTATTATTGTTTGTTTCCACATTAAAATTACAATTTGCATTGGTTTGCTCTGTGATGGCCATCAATTTACTTTCTATTTGTTGTTGTTGTAATGGAACACTATTGTTATTGTTAATATTAAAATTATTAGCATAAAATTCATTGTTATATCTTGCTATCTCAACTACAGTCGTTGTTGCACTGCTACCGGGTTCGGATTCAGACTCCAAATCAAATGAATTCATTGCATAATTGCTATTTTTATTACTGTCATTGTTTTGAATGGCATTTGAAGGTGAATCATCATCATTTTCAATTGCTTTTTCTAAGTCATCCACGGATGATGATGTTGTGGGACTACTTGAGTAATCCATTTCATCTAGATATGCATCAAGCTCCTTGAGATAATCCTCAACTTTTTCATCACAATCAAGAGTGTTGACTAAACTGATTCGCTTGAAAATTTCCTCCTCATTCACTGTCAAAAGTTTTCGATGTTTAATTTTTCGCTTAATTGTACCATACACTGCAATGACCTTATCACGTTGATTGATACCTTTGGGCTTTTGTCGCATTGTACAGTAATTTGAGGTTGGCATTGCATGTGATTGATCTGGACTATCATCAAGAAAATTATCCTCGAATTTCAGTTCATTCTCTTTCTTGTTATATTCAAGGGGTGAGGGGAGATTTTCATAGTCAGGTCCTCCTGAAAGCGTTGAAGGATCATCCTTTGATAGGATTATTCCATCTAAGCAACTATCATTATCACTCAAATCCCTTAACAGCGATCTATTTGTTGAATCCATTGAATTCTCAAATTCAGACTCTTCTTCATCCTCCTCATCTTCAGTCGAATGAATCGTTTGATGACTCGCGTTATTTCCCATTTCAATTTTATTTTTTGGTATAGAATCACTTTCGTATTGTGCAATGTCTGGAGAAAAACTAATCATTTTTCTCGGTTTCCGCACAGTACAATATGGTTCAATGCTGCGACGTAACAATAATGATGGATAATTGTTCACATGGTCATTATGAAATTCTAACGGAGATGTGATTAGCGAACTAGCATTAAGTTGTAAAAAATTATCAAGTTTTGCACTGGATTCAAGTGCATCTGTCGTTGTTTTAGAAGATGATGACGATCTATCATGTGTCTGATTGGTTGATGAGGCATTATTTTTATTATTATTGTTTTCCATCTTTGTAACCTTTTTTATTATTATTTTTTACAGATTAATGGCTTTCGGATATCTGTTGAATGTGCTACTTTGGATTCGTTGTAATACTTTTTTTTTTATTTTATAATTACCAATAAATACTTTATTTCATTTCATCGTATCATGAAGGCAAGTATTAAGGCAGTTAAAAAACTATGAGAATTTCATATTTTATAATATTTTTTTTTGCGTTTTTTCTTCTCTTTGTTTGAGAATAAAATTGTGACCTTATTATTATTTTTTTATGATTATTATTATAAAATATTTGAATATTTTCACTTTAACAGTAACATGCAAACATTGACGATGTGATGTCAGTCGTTATTTGTAGTACTAGTTTATATTAAACAACTTCCAGTCTTTTTTATTTTGTTGTTACTGGAAGACAAAAAAATATTAATGACTCATCATCATCATCTTAATCGTTGTTTCCTTGTCTTTTTTTTAAAATGATTGTAACTGAATCTGAAATGAAAAATTAAAATAAAATTATTACTCAGTATAAAATTCATAAAAGGTAGGTTGTTTAAAAGTAATTTTATGCTTTTACTGTTATTTTATTTATTTATTTATTTATCACAATTATCGTGGCTAATGATCCCTTTTATGGGTGTGTGTGAATTGCTTATATGAGTCAATTATTATATTGTAATTGACATTCGAATCATTGAATAATAATTGAAAAGTGATTTGCCATGTTGCTTGTTGAAGTATAATTTTGTTAAAATGAATTTATTTAATCATGTATTTGACCTGGATTCATGAATTTTATGAACTTATGACTGATATTGAATTTGGAAATAATTTTCAATTGAATTGAATTTCATTAAAAAAAAATATCAAGACGTATCATTTTCTCGTGCCAAAATTATTATCGAATTTCTTTTAACAATAAGTGACAAACACACATCAACGCTGTTCAGTTTCAAAAAAAATCGTTCACTTATAATCACTTTTAAGACAACAAAAGTAAACGTTGCATGGCATGAGTGAATAGCAAACAAAAATTACACAACATTTGACTGTTAACTTAAAAATTTAACGTTAAATTTGTATTGAAAGTTGTTAAAAAATGGTTTATTTGTTTTATATTTGATTGATTTTGTGTTAAAAGTCGAATTGAGCTGAAGTTACTAACGATTTTATGAACGACCTGGCAAGCCTCGACCTGCCAAACACTTTTTGACTGTGCACTTGAAAATTTTCAACAACAACATCCCTGAATAAATTTAAATTTCATGACTCTTTTCGGACCATCAACCAGCGTAAAATGTCGGGAAAGCACCAGAAAGAGCTTAAAAACCAAACTAAGACTGCCAAGGTCGTTGATGAAGTCGTTCATAATTTCAGTTTGATGAGAGTCGAAATTTTTTGACTTTTGTTCTTTAAAATGATTTTTGATTGATCCAAAGCTATCGTTTTTATTAAAAATAATTAAGTGTATGTCTTAAATTAGTACCTCTTTTGTATTTTTGGCATATAACAAAAGAAAACAAAAACATAATTTTTTTATATATTTTGACACGCGTATGTGCATTAAATAAATTAGTAAATGAAACCAATGTGAAGATTGAACAACAACGTTGCAAGTAATTCAAATTAAAAATGAAAATTCCTTTTTCAGGATTTTCATTCAAGATCAATGTTTCTTGCTTACGTTAAAATTTAAATGAAAACGAGCTTCAGTGCGAGTTGAATGACTTCGTAAATCAGGTCCGTTGTTTCACGCTTAGTGGACGCGCCCGGGCGTATTCAAATGTCTTGTGGATTTTGAGAACCCAACTTGAAGCTTTACTTAAAGCTCTCCAGAAAAGTTTAAAGGCCGTTTACAGCTTACAAAGTGAATCAAATTCATACAATTTTCATAAAAAAATTTCAGCAGCAGCCACGTAAACATGTCAAATCAGATTTGAAATTTTTGACCGTTATTGTCTCAGTGCAATTTTCACACTCATATTTTATATTAAACCAAATGGTGTAATAAAAAACCATTTAAAAGGAGAAACAAAATGAATAGAAGAGCGTGAAACAAAATGTTTCATTTTATAAGTGATTGACAATAAAAGACCGTTTAATAGAATAGTGGAAGGACAGGAAATTAGATGAAGTAATAATTATCATTAATTTAGATCTTTGACCTCCTTTATTAATTTTTTTTAATTGAATTGAAATATTCCAATAAATTTTCGATGTGTTGTTTTACTTTTAATTGAAATTAAGAAATTAGCAAAATAACCAAATTTCAGAAATTTGACAGTTCAATCTTCAATTTGACCATTCTCTGTCTCAGTCACATAAATCACAGATTTTTCTTCACAGACCTTCAAATCTCAAAAGATCACAACACCATGAAAAGCATCATTAAAGTTCATCAACCGATTAAAATTACCGTTTTTTTTTTCATTTAGATTCAACATTTGATAAATGACTCAAAGACACGATGTCGACGCGACAACATTTAAATCCATCCTTGAGTGGTGGAAAAAATTACGGCTATTAATCACAAACTAATATTTGAAGAGTTAACTGTAATTTTTCAGTAACAATCATCTTTTGTTTTTAATTTTTTTGGAATTTTTTATTTGCAATGAATTCCAAAAAAAAAATGAGGGAAAATGACAATGACGATGATTTAACTGATTTTAATGTGATTTATTAACAATTTTTCTTTTCATCTTTTATATTTATTTGATGTAATTACCAAATAAAGCATTTATTTAAGTATATTTCAAACAAAAACTTTCTCAAGAATATTTATTATTAAATTTTTTGTATTGTTTACCAACATTAAAATTAAAAAAAATTATAAAAGAAAATTATTATAATAATTATGATTATATAAAAAAAGGCGTTAAACTGTCCAGTGCTTTAACAAAACAAATATTTGACTCATGAATTTTTATAAAAATAAAACATTTTATAATAAAGAAAGTTTATTTATAAATTTTTTTTAAAATTTAATTTAATTTAATTTATATTGACAGAAAAATCACGTAATTGAAAATGAAAATAATAAAGGTTTTTATTGTAGACAATTCAAATAATAATAAAATAAAATAAAGCAATAATTTTTAATTGTGATGTAAGTAATTATTTAACATATTTTTTTTATTGTGATTTTATGTTAAACACATTTCAATTAAAAATTTCAATTACTTGTAAAAAAAAACCGGAAGAATTTTAAAATCTTGATTTGAAAACAAGTGTCATTTAATTTTTTTTATTATTTAAGTTTTAGAACTAATAATGAGATTGCAAAAAAATCTTCACATTCCATGTTTTATGCTTCCATGTGAGTCAGATTTCGACCATAACAGTCAAAATTTTGCTTTTCAAGTCTATTTTTAGCAAAGACAATTATTATTCTTTTTGAATTTAATACATTTAACATGATTTTTTTTTGCCAGCACTCATTAATCATTTTTTCTTGACGGTCATGGAACGCAACACCCGATTTATTTTATTTTATTTAATTTTACACTCTTAATTTACACAATGAAGTGACGACACATTTTTTTTTTTTTTTTGATTTTTTTTTTTTTTTTTTAATTTCATTTTAATCCATTCAATTCGCTTAAGATTTATTTGTTAAAGTTTAAAGTTCAAAGCGATTTGAATTCGGAAATGTATAGTAAAATTTTTGAGTATTAGTCATACAACATTTATAGAAAATGTATGTTCGATGTAGTAAACGGTTTAATTTTGAAAATAAATATGAATGAAAATGTTTTATTATTATGTTTCAATGTATGCCAAACTAGTTGCATGAAAGAAATAAAACCAGTTTTCTAGTTTTTTATTCGTATTTAATATTTACTAGCTTTTTAATATTATTATTTATGTTAAGTAGACGAACTTACTTCAGTCTTCATTTTTGTTTGTTTATTTACTTTTTTTGGTTGTGATCAAATAAAAATAAAATAAAAAGTAGGTATGTTTGTGAAGAAATATAAAGTTTTTTTTGTGTTTATTTTAAAACGGTACTAATTTTACGTTTTAATTTTGATGGTAAAAGAATTTAATAGAAATTTGTATTTTAGAGCCAGAATCGTCTTTCCCATGACTGCTGTTTTTAACGACTTTTCTAGATCATTGAAGTCAGTACGCAAAAAAATTGAAATCACGTTTCCCAGAATTTGGCACAACATTAGTTTAGGTTTTACAAGGGCACCAACGCGGTCTGGATGAGTTCTATAAGTCATTTGAAAGGAGATCCGCTTAGCACGCTCCCTAGATAAGGATGAGCACACAAGTTCTTGATCGTATATGTGGCCAGGGAAGCCGAATAAGAAAAAAAATCCATACGTTACCCAAATCTTGGGTTACCCAAACCAAGCAACCCTTGGCCCTCCTGTGGAGAATGTGAAAAACCAAGCATAGATGCTATGGTGGAATCAGACGAGGATTAGTTATATGAGGGTTTTAGAAAATATCAAAAAGACCATATTGGTTATTTTTTTTAAAATCTTTCTAAAAAGAAATCTTTAAGCTGAAAATGGCTAAACCGAAAATAAATGCCAATCCAACCCTTTTAACGTCATAAGGCTAAAATGAGCAGGTCACTTGATTGAATCAAGACTGTGTCCCATCGACACTTTTCAAAATGGATCCAAATTCATCATGTGGTAGTCAAGTTGGATCGATGTAACATTCCTAAGAGCGCTACAAGTCAAAAACTGTATGTTTTTAGAGCCAGCCAATACGAAATTAGAGCACTTACACTAGATTTGGCTTAATTTTAACATCTTACTACCAAAAAATGTTATCAGGTCAACATTTTTTAATCACTTCAACTAAATCTACATTACATCCAATACCTCCAATCTGACACCATTTACCAAAGGAAATACAAAAAGTAATCACAAACCTAATCCGTTAATTCACGTACTTAAATAACTGAGATTAAAAACAAACAGTAAATTGTGATACAATTCAAGTTTCTGTGTTTTCTTTTTCATTGATCATTTTACAAAAAAAATGTAAGAGAAAAATAAAATTTAAAATCGATTAAATTGATGTTACTTTAATTTAACAGTTAAATAATTACTTATTTAATTGAGATTTAAAATGCTTTAAAAGGTGCATCAATGAAAAACACTTACAAGAAAAAAAGTCTTTAAACATTTTAAAGCAATTTATTTTATATACAAAGAGATGATCTTTTTTTTACATTTTAAAGTACAAGAACTAGAAAAGTGTTCAAATTGAGACCGTTTTCTAAATTTACTTCATATAATAATGATAATAATTACAACCATTATTTTAAAGTGAAGTGTATTTGTTTTGTTACAGTCAAGCAATTGTAATTCAAATTTTTTTCATCTCTTTTTTTCTTCTCTCAAAACAATCATTCATATTTTCATTTCACACTAGAATCATGTAAGAAATAAGAAAATAGACCGACATAAATAAAAAATTACAAACAAAAAAAAGACAGTTGCAATTCTCATTATTATTGCCTTTTATTACACGTTCAGCTTATTATTCTTACAATTTTTTTCAGTTTCAGTTGATGTTTTGTCTTGTCTTTCATCAATAAATTCAAATAATAATCATTGTTTTATATGAATGTGACTCAATAAAGCATTGAAATGGATGACTGCACTTTGTTGTTACGATGGGAAGTTTAAAAATAAGAATAATAATGATGATGATCATGATGATGCCATTTCATTCTATATTTAAACTTTGTTACATTGAAGTTACATGAACTTTTTTTTTTTAATTGTATTCAGTTGCTGATTTTTTTTTTATAATTTTAAATTTATGGATGATGATATGATTGAATGATAAAATTTATTTATTTATAATTTAAGTGACGCTTCATTGAAGGAACTTTTTTCAAGTGAGTGCAATTAAATGTAATTTTGTTGCCTGAAAATAAAAACAATTGAAGAGCAACAATCAAGATATTGATTATTTTAATCTTTTGATGTTAATTTTTAAGTTGAGTTAATACACGGCCTTGAACACTTAACTTCACAAAGTGATTATTATCGATTAACACACGTATCTCACAGCTGAAAACAAGATTTTTTTTTGAAGAATCATTGCACGATTACATTTGATGACAAAAAAACTACCAAATTTATTATTGAGTAATTATTTTTTTATGTTTTGTTTAAAAAAAAATTTTTTTTTACTCTACTGAAAGAGTAAAGTTTATGAATAAGTAGACTGAAGTGATTAATGTTGTACTTTAATATATCACGTTCTTTTTTTTCTGATCTCGTATGAGGTGGTCAAATTAAAGTCCTGTAGATCTGTGTCTTTATAGCTTATCGTTATTTATTTCATGAGAAGAACGTGCTCTTTTTTAATACAATTCACTAATGTATGTTTTATGAGAATTTTTTCATTGTACAAATCAGATGTTTAACATTTTACATTTTTCCGCTTGTATTCATGGCTTGAAAAGACAAAGCTCTCCCATACAAAAGCCAGTCATTTAATTTATTTGGTCTTTATTTCAGTTATCATAGCTAAGGACTTCAGCATTTCCGTTTCCGAAAAATTCTGTCTGATTCAGAAAATACTTTCCAAAAACTTGCCCTTGAATTGAAGTCAAGAAACAAAAATTTGCTTTCGTTTAGCTCTAAAGACCATTCATGCACACGTCCAAGTTCTCATCTTATCCAAGAACGTCAAAAAAAGTAATATGAAATATTTTCTTACTCAGAAGTGCTCATCCTGCAAATCACCCCGATGTGGTTGAAAATTTATCCCACTTACGGGGTGCTTTGCGTGAGATTTGCGGATTTTCAATTTAAAACTTTAAAAACCGTGGAATTTTTAGAATATTCCTCAAGGCGAAAAATTTGCTATAAATACATTGGAAAAAATAAAAAATTAATCCCCCACGCCAGTGCGGGTGATTTGCGGGGCTTTTTAAAAATGAATGGCAATTTAAAATATACCACTAATCTACCGACATTCACGGTAAATTCAAATAAAAAAAATTAAATTAGAACAGAATTTTAACAAACATTTCATGAAATATGTAAATATGTCAGTAAATGAAATATTTGATGGATTACACCCAGATTATAGACTTATCTGATTAGGAAATATAATTTTTTTTAAACATAACTTGTTAATTAGACTGCTATATTTAATTTTTTATATTCAACATTTTTGATTGTGATTCGTGTGTAACTAAATTTAAAGAATTTTTAACATGTGGTTGTTAATATTTTTACCAAACAATGGATATTGAATTTTTTTTAATTTAAATTTTTTGAAATTGAATTCTAAATTTGATATTCAAAGAGTTTTTTTATACCAACACTGTCATTCATTTCCTGATATATCACTCACATTTTATTTATGCAGGTTCTGGTTGATTAAAAAAAGTCTTGAACAGTAGCTTTTACATGCAACAATTCTACCAATAAATTTACGTGAAAGAAAATTTCATACTTCACCGGATATTGAACATTGAACATGCATAATTGGACATTTCATTGATTGAGTCTCCGATTTGTTGTAAGTTGAGTCATTGAATTACATAAATTTAATATGACGATGATTAAAAGTAAAATGATCTACCAAATTCATCATCAAGACACATGGCAAAAGTAATTTAATCGATCGATCTACCAATGAATTGAATTGAAGGTAAGTTGTAATATGAAGGTAAAGTTATTTTGCACAAAACTACTAAAATTAATGAGTTTTGTGTTATTTTTAGAACTGAAATGATCAAAATAATAAAAGGGCAGGTGTTGTTTGACTCAATTCGTTTCAATTCAATGAATATTTTGTACTGTTTTTATTTGGCTATGATCGGTACGCATGATGATCATTATGAAAAAAATATTAGTGCCTAAATAAGTTTATATAATGTTTATTTTATTAAAAATTTTGTTCTATATTTTTTTTTTATTCCATGACAACATATGTGTCAAAATATGTCATTAAAGTCCCACATAAAATTATTGTGATCTAATAATAATTGAAATTTAATAGAATTTGACTTTTGGTTTCTATTAGACGGGTTCCATAAAAGGAGAATCAAAAATAGGAAATTCTTAAATTGTAACCACAAATTTCATGGAAACAATGAAAAAATGCGCTGTTGGAATCGATTTTACATGAGTCTGGCTTATCAGGAATTTTATTTCAATCAAATTTAGCTGAATTAATGTCTAGATTTGTCAAAAATGTTTTAGTCAAAATGCATTCATGTTAACTTTGATTCAATCATCAATCTAATTTTTAAATTTATTTCATGACATTACCTTTTTAAAATCAAACCACAATTTTAGATGTTGATCAAAAATAGAAAAAAAAATAATGTAGCACGTTTCACATAAATCATGTTTTAAGAAACTTAACAATCAATAAAAACAAACTTTTATATTTTTTTTCTGTTGTCTATTCTCGTGCCACTCATGTTAGAAATTGAAAGGCAAATAATTGATTTATTTTGGTTTCAGTCTGACTTTCAGTGTTTGTGTATTATTTTCTTAGTAAAAGAAAGAAAATAACTTTTGAATTGTTCAATGAACTGTCGAGACATTAATTGGGCTTTTACAATTAAAGTGAAAAATGTAAGTTTTTTGTTCATTCCAAATTAAATTTATAGCTTCCAAATTGATTTTTAATTGGAAAGTAATTTATTGATTGGTTCTTATTTTCTTGGCTGCGGTGAATGCAATCATGATTCGTCGGACTTTGAAGATGTGGACATTGAAGCTTACTGATCTTCTCTGTTTGATTTTTGAGGTCTATCTTCTGATACGATCATAAATTCGTCCTCAATGTCGTGTGCTTGCATATGGGCTGCGATATTTATGTTTTTGAGCTCTTGCTTAGCTTCCTCGATTTGGCAGGCTAGTATCTGTTGCTTCTTTATTTCTCTCTGAGTGGCCTCCAGCACTTTACGAAGGGCTTCTGTGTAGGCTTTTTGCTCTCTTAATGTTTTTGTGGCATCTTGGAGCTCGTGGTTTGACCATGAAATTCGGGAGTACAAGTTCGTGCTTCGCCTCATAGCGCCAATTCTTTTCCTCGCTACGGGAAGGTGAGGTTCAAATCGGTCTTGATTTTAATGACTTCGACTTCTGCTGTGTATGTTTCACATGAGGGAGCATTTGACCTGTGCTGGTTATTGTTTGCAGGGCAGTTCGAGCACTCAGATTGGCCAGCACATTGATGAATTTTCAAGATCAGCTTTTTGTTTTATTCTGAGGCATCTTGGTCCTTTCCTACTACTATACCACAGTTGCGGCATCGGTAGTTTGACATTTTTGACATTGACAGTTCTCTTTTCATGAAAAATTTGACATTTAACGTTTATTCACACAAATGCGCTAATTTTAGACATTTAATACTACTGTTCAATAAGATAAAAGAAATTTCAATTTAAAAAAAAAAAAACATAAAAAGAAAGTAAACGTGCATTACTTGTCAATTTCAACCAAAAATCTACATGTCAAATAATCAAAAAATTTAAAACACAAACATGATGTCAAAATATATTTCACAAACCTCATGAAACGTATAAATTTAAACTCCATTTTACATGTAACGCGTAATCTTTAAAATATTTTTCATTATTTCTGTTTTTTTTTGCTTTGAGTTTGTTTTGTAATCATCATGGAACATGCATAAATGTAAACATAAGCACAGAGTTTAAAAATAACACACATTTACATGACCACTGATAGTTTGGCTTAGTTTGTTATATATTTAGAACTTTTATGGGTGCACTTGCTATCTATGAAAAATAAAAAAATAACGAAAATAAACACTCATTAACTTCTTCATGGAGGTGACATTTAATATGAATTTGCTTTTAAAAATGTAATTTTTTTCAATTTAACGATAATTGTAAGTTAAAAAGAGATTGCTCATCATCAATTAACCTGATTTATTTTTAATATTTCATAAAAAAATAACGATTTCACTTTAAAAGAGTACACATGAAATAAATTTCAGTGATAATGTAATCTTAAATCATTTGTATGCATTTCTTATCTAATTAGGTAAATTTGTTTAAAATAAAATATAAACGTATAAAATAATTTAAATTTTTTCATTTCACTTTCTGAATTGAATTTAATTTCAAACTATAATTTTTTTTTTCATTTTAATTTTATTTTTTTAACATATACGGTTTCAAATTCAATTTCAAACCACATTCAGAACCCTTATATGCCTTTACACAGGCCATATGTCATTCAGATCATTCAAAAAATTATAAAAATCATACTAATAGTGAAATATTGATAAATTTACCTGGACTTTATTATTTCATATAATTTTTTTTAAACATTTGTTAAACAAAATACACACTTTATATGCAGAGCAGGTGTTTGCATAGGTTCATAGTACAGTTAATTAGAAGTAAATACAAAAAAAATATCCATATATTAAAACATTATAAAAGCACAATCGAATCAGGAAATAAGGTGACATGCATTCAAAGTGTATATTTTTTTGTTGTTGTATATTTCAAGAAAAAAGTAAATTTACGTCAAAAGCAGAAAAATTAACTAATTTATAATAATGATAATGATAATTAATAAAATAACACAATATATTTGAGATATTATATGAAATAATATAATAATAAGAACTCGTAAAACGTGTTACGTGACCACAATACGCAGTTTATGAATGATTTTTAATATTTATTTATTTTTTTTTTGCACAAATGAAGTAAAGTTCACAGAAATTTCGTGAATTGTACATCAGAAATATTTGAAAAGAGATCTTTGGAATGAAATTTTGACTGTGTCTTGCATGATATTGATTTAAAATGATTGACTTTAACTTTATTTAAAATAAAATCCTTAATTTTTATTTGAAAATTTCATTTTAAGATTTCAGAACATGTTTCTAGAATGCAAATATTATATTATTTAAATTTGCATATGATTCGTTGACAAATAAATAAATAATGTGCTAATTCATTTTTTGTAAATCAGATAATTTTGGTAAAAATTTACATAATCAAGATGTGTCAAAACATTCAAGAACTCAAGGTCGTTGAAAATTTCAACGCAAAAATTTGTATTTAAGTGTATTGAAATGAAAAAAAAAGCTCCTGAGAGCCGAACGTGCGTTCTGAATCATATTTTAAGGCATAGTTTAAAGATATTGATCAATTTTTTTCGTTAAAAAGTTCATGGAATGCCGAATTTTCAATTACACTCATTGAGACTGAGATAATGAAAAGCCCCAACCTTGATGGCCTTGAAAATTCTGATCCACGTCTCATATTAGTACAATGAAGAAAACACCTTTGAAATGAATTCTCAAGCAACAATCTATGTTTCAGATCTAACGTTACTCTTTAAAAACTCCTAATACACGGTAGAAGAATCACACATTCAATAATTAAAGCATATAATTACAGGTGACATTATATAATTTATGACTTCAAATCAAGTAATTATGAGAAACATTTCGCCATTAATAATTAGTCAAGAAGACAAAGCTTCTATTTCACAAGTAGAATAGCTCCATTTCCTGTGTAATTTTATTAAAAGCGATGATATAAATCATAAAAAATATACTTTGAAATCTTCTTCAATGAAAGGAGATTAACATTAAAAAAAAAGTGATTAAACTTAACCCAAAAGAGACGGACGCCATATACAGAATCTGATTCAATTTCAGTTGACCGGACCATGGTTGAAGTCCATCCTAAAATCAAAATATGGTCAATCAATGGAAGTTCGAGTCCCATGATAAGCTCAATTTTTTCACATATTTTAAAAAGACCAGTGAGGTCAACTCAGCTTCTGAAAATGAGTACCTTTGAAATTTGGGGGAGGGGGGGAACGAAGAAGTTTGTCATTTAACCTCCCTGACCTAATGTTATTGGAAGCAGATTCAAATTGAGCCTTTGATCGTCAATCTGGTAACATTAAATACAAGATTCTAACGTAAAATATCGTTCCAGACCATCAAGGTCACCAAAAATTTCTTGAATTTAAAATTATCATCCGATTTGGGTTAAAAAAAACCCAAGAATAAATCATTAAATTGTAATGAAACATTCCAGGTAACAAAAATCCCTTCTTAATAAGATTACTGTAATATGTCATTATGTTTCGTAAATGAACTAAAATCTTTAAAATTTATTTTTATTTTTTTCGCAAATAATCACCATCATTTCTCAATAGAACATGAGCAATCACATTACAACAACAACAACAACAACAATGAACCAGATTAAAATTTACTTTTATTTTTTATTTTTTTTCATTGCAATTCATTTCATATGAAATTCGATTGTATTCAATAATAATGATTGAGATCGATTCAATTCAATTCAATTGAATTCGTTTCTTAAAAAGTAAATTAAAAAAAAAATAAGTAAATTAACGTATTTGCACAAGTGTAACACAAATACCTTGGAAGCATATGATTAACTCGTGTTTTCTTTATTATTTTTGACTTTTAATTGTGATAATGATAAAAACATGAAATTTCACGTCTCACTTTTTTTCAAAACTTTTGACTTTAGATTGAAATGATTTACATTTTATATTATAAATATCAAAAAAAAAAATAAAAAGTTTATTTATCTTAAAGGCACAATTTATTTAGTTAGTTTTTTATTTTAACTTGATCATTCCATTGAAACAAAACAACACAAAAAGTAACTGGTTTCGCTTTGCAAATGATCGTCTTCTTCTTCTTCTTCTTCTCTCTCTCACATTGTATTTTATTATTTTATATATTTTATTATAAAAGTAAAAAGCGGTTCACAATACTAATAATAATAATATCGGTTTTTTTTTCATTTCATACAATTAACATACATTCATATAATAAAAGATGTTTCGCGAATGTGTATTTTTTTCATAAAATAATACACAAAAAAAGTGTTTCAATTCAAGTTTTATATTAATTTTAATATAAATTTTTTGAATATAAAAGTACACACTTTGGGAGAGAAAAAATTAAATGCATTACAATACCTCGTAGTAGTTCATGTTAAATATTTTTTATGCATAATGATTCAAAATTGCATTATTATAATAAGATTTCTTATTAAATTGAACATTTTCAATGCCGATTTTTCTTTTCATTTACTTTTATTTTAAATTTTTATGTTACGTGTATATTCAATTATATATTTTGAATTTAACAGGTCAGTGTGCTGTAAATTTTATGTATGATTTTTGATTTTTAGAGCGGTTTTTATTGATATTTTATTATTTTTATTGTAATTTTTATTTTTTTTTAAATATTTCGTGAAATTTGATTGTTTTTAACGTGATTTTTAATTTTTTTTTGTATCACGATTTTTTTTTAATTTTAATTTAATTTGAATTGAGATTTTTCTTTATTAACAATATTTTTTGAATTGAAAGTCACACCTTAACTGGTCAATGTTAACCTTAATTTAATTATTAAATGATTATTATGATTATCATATAAATTTTTTTTTGTGTAATTTTGTTTAAATTTATGATTGATTTGAAATTAATTTGATATTCACCTTTATCTGTTAATAATTTTTTAATTTTTTTGTTTTATTTTTAATTTTTTTTTTAATATTTTAATTTAAAAAAATTTTATGTTTCAGTTCAAACATAAAACAGATTTTCGTTTCATATACACACGATTTACTTATTATTTTATGAAAAAGGCAACAACTTTGCAATATAATACGCGGTTTATACACGTATAATATAAAACGTTACAGAGACCAAGAAAAAAAATTGTATTTAATATCACCTTAGTTTTAGTTTCGACCGTTTTCATACAATGCTCGCACTAAACTAAAACCATAAATAAATAAATGAAGTATACAACGTTACTACTTCATTTAATATTATTATTTTTTATTTTATTTTATATTATATTTGGATGGAAATGAATGAATAGCAATATCATGGTGTATGTATGTTACTTTTATTTTTTGCTATAGATGTTTATATTTGTGTAGTTTTTGTTAATGTTTTTTTTTCTTGTATATGAATAGAACGAGTAGTTGGTGTTCATTTTTCAGCATACTTTAATTATGTTTCATACAGATGTTAGTTATATTGGAGTATGAAATTAGTTGATCTTATCAAATGGGTGTCACTGGTTGTTTGTTATACAGTATTTTTTGATTTTATTGAATGGGAACTTAAATTGAAAAGAGTAGGACAGGACATTTTGGTTGAAAGTGGAGTGGTCACATCAATAAAGTTAAATTTCTGTGAATTAGGTTTCGTTAAGGTTTTTGGAGAATTTCATTGAGCTTTTCAAGAGTTTTATTAATTTTTGTAGACTTTCGTTGAGTTTTTGAAGAGTTTTGTAATTTTATTTAAAGACCTTCGTTGAGTTTTTTAAACTTCCGTTGAGTCTATTAGCCTTTCGTTGTGTTTTTAAAGAGTTTCGTTGAGTATTTGAAGACTTTCGTTTAGTTTTTGAAGCGTTTTATTGAGTTTTTGAAAAATTTCGTTGAGTTTCTGAAGACTTTCGTTGAGGTTTTTTAAACTTTCGTTGAGTTTTTGAAGACTTTCGTTGAGTTTGTGAAGATTTTCGTTGAGGTTTTTTAACCTTTCGTTGAGTTTTTGAAGAGTTTCGTTGAGTTTGTGAAGATTTTCGTTGAACTTCCAATGAACTTCGTTGAGTATTTGAAGACTTTCGTTTAGTTTTTGAAGCGTTTTATTGAGGTTTTGAAAAATTTCGTTGAGTTTATGAAGAGTTTCGTTGAGTTTGTGAAGATTTTCGTTGATTTAAAACTTTCGTTGAGTTTTTGAAGACTTTCGTTGAGTTTGTGAAGATTTTCGTTGAGGTTTTTTAATCTTTCGTTGAGTTTTTGAAGAGTTTCGTTGAGTTTGTGAAGATTTTCGTTGAACTTCCAATGAACTTCGTTGAGTATTTGAAGACTTTCGTTTAGTTTTTAAAGCGTTTCATTGAGTTTTTGAAGAGTTTCGTTGAGTTTTTGAAGAGTTTCGTTGAGGTTTTTTAAACTTTCGTTGAGTTTCTGAAGACTTTCATTGAGGTTTTTTAAACTTTCGTTGAGTTTTTGAAGAGTTTCGTTGAGTTTGTGAAGATTTTCGTTGATTTAAAACTTACGTTGAGTCTTTGTAGACTTTCATTTAGGCCGGCTTCATGTGCTTAACTTTTAGATATGCGCTACGTATACACTCACACAAAATAAAAATTAACCAACGCTAACCTATGTAGTGTACACGAAGCGCATAGCTAAAAGTTAAGCACCTGAAGTCACAGTTAGTTTTTGAAGCGTTTCATTGAGTTTTTGAAGAGTTTCGTTGAGTTTTTGAAGAGTTTCGTTGAGGTTTTTTAAACTTTCGTTGAGTTTCTGAAGCCTTTCGTTGATTTTTTAAAACTTCCGTTGAGTCTTTTAGCCTTTCGTTGTGTTTTTGAAGAGTCTCGTTGAGTTTTTTAAGACTTTCGTTGAGGTTTTTTAAATTTTCGTTGAGTTTTTGAAGAGTTTTGTTGAGTTTTCGTTGAGTTGATTAAAATTTTAACGAAAATCCTCAAAAATTTGAACCTTCAGTTCATAATAAAACATTCACCTCAATCTTGAAACAATTAAAAACCCATTTTTTTCAACGTTTGAATCGTAACTCGTTAAATTTATAATATTTCCTCAATTTTCATAAACTCACTCAATTTAACCCACCCTAATACCAACTTCAACCAGTATAACAGATTCTGTGAATTAACTTGTATTCAACAAACTTCTTATCACATGTTCAATTCAAAAGTTCATTCATACATTTTCAAAAACTTTATCATGTGAATTCATGAATCAGTTTTTATTTTTATTTGTATGTGATATTTTTGTTGTGTGTGGGTTCATTCACTTATTTCTTTTCTATACAACAATTATTCTGACTCCAAAACAAAACACATCACATGTGTGTATAGTACAAAGAAATATTAAACGTTGAATGAATTATTCATTGAAATTGTGTAGCATATGATTCATGTTTTGGTGCATACGATGAGCGTGATCACCTACTACTTGTATCAAAATTCAAATTCAAATTCAATTCCAACCACTTCATTTATAGACAGAATTTGTAAACTTGAGACTGTTTACCATATGATCGGTAGATGATAGAATGACAAATTGTATATTAAAGAAAATAAAAATAAGGAAAGATGCGATCATTTCATTTTTTTTTTGATTTCATATCATTTCATTTGCAATACATGTGTGTGTTGGCTTGCAGTGAATTCGTGTTGAATTTCAGTTGGAAAGACCGGTTTAATTGTACACACGAGTGTAGCATAAGTAGGTGTAATGCTAAATAAAAGACTTGTACTTAACGTGATAGGAGGTCAATGCAATTAATGTTATTAGAAAAAAAATTATAATTGTTCTAATGAATTTTGAATTGATTTAACTCTTTTTAAAGGTGTTCCATTGAATGAGATTTTTTGTATCTTAATTTTTGAAATGTAACCTTATAATTTAAATTGAATTCAAATTAAAAGAGAAATTTCACCTTAAAATAAAAAAGGAACATTAATCAGCCAACACCTTATTTAATTTTAATTTAAGTATACAAGTGACATTTCTCATAAATCTCACATTTATCATAAATAAAATGAAACGAGTTGTAAATAAATAAATAAAATTTTAAACGGTACAGTTTACACACATTTTACATGCATACTTAAGATTTACATATTTTTTGTTTTAAATTTTATTTTAAGATGAATGAACTTCCATATGAAATTAATATACTTAACACTCATAATAACAGTTAAAAACACGGTACTCATTTCAATATGAATTTAAAATTAAAATATGATATGTGAGATGTGGGTGGGGAATAAAATAAATTTTGATTTTTTTTTGTTTTGAGTTGAATAACTAATTAAAATTAAATTAATTTGGGAGTTACATGTATGATTTTTTTTTGAAATGAGTATTAAAGTTTGATTTTGTTTTAAAACAATTGAGTTTGACGTTTAAAATAATGATGGTTAAAATCATTTTTGTCTCAAATTGTCCATGACTTCCTGCATTTCACCTCTCAAGTTCTCGACTCTCTCAAGGAGGATTGCCTGAAATGAAAATAAAAGTAAAAAAAAATTAAATGTGCTGACAATGAAATGAAAAAAACATTAAATTAAACGTTAATTTAATGACATGTGCGATTCGTGTCCTAACGGCTATTTAAATTGTGAGGAATCAGAGAAAGAGAGAGATTTAGAGAGGAATCGAGAATGTAAAGAGAGACTGTGATTCGTCATGTGTCAAAATTTAGTTAAATGACCTTGAGAGTCTTCTTAAATCTGTCATATGAAAGACATTCACAAGAGACAAGGCTTAAAAATCATGGTCACCCTATTCATGTATGACCTTGAAAGAAAAATATAATTTTTTTGTAATTGAGATCATTTCTTCAGAATTTTTATTGCTAATGAATCTTAATAACATCATTTATTGATGGATCAACCATCGATTTAAGTTGAATTTCAGGGACAAGAAATTTTCCATCGCAAATCACCTGTTCGTGAAAAATGATAATAAAATTTTGAATGACTTAAATGAAATTTTTCTCACCTTTGCTGCCGATATCATTTGTTTTGCCACCTTATAACTCATATGTTCAATATTTTGCACTAAATCAGCTGGAACTGCCGATGCTAATTGTTCCAATGTCTTATATCCAGCGTTATACATTTGCCTTGCACGTGCCACTTTCACGGAAGGCAATTCCATTAAAGGCAATAACTCTGCAGTACAACAATATCCAATTCGTTTCGACAGCGTTTCAAATAATTGCTTGAAATGCCAAAATTCTTCAATTTCCTCGCAAAACCTCATAATACTCGAAGCTTGTGTCGCTGCATTTTGCATGAGAGATTGAACCGTACCCCGTCCAATTTTGTACTTTAAATGTGTTTGATGGACAGATTTTCCATTCCACAAATCATACAAAACTAATGTAATGAAAAACCGGTTTAAAATTCGCAGAGTTTCAGGATCAAATTGCTTTCTTTGAAGGATGTGACGTGCTTTTGCCTCCGTCAATCCAATCACTCGTGCTGTTTCACGTTCGTCGTTATTGAGTTTATTGTATGCTTCGTAATATGCCGATGGATCGGGACGATTTTGATCAGCTGTGTCATAGGGTGTTGCGAGATACAATAAATGCAGGTAATTCATGAGGACAAGATGTTTTGCTGCTTTTTTCAAGTCAGCATATAAAATATTGGCCTTTTCCAGTGTAATACAAGCTTTTATTGCAGCTTTTCCTTGAATACTTACTTCCAAAGGTGCTTTGCCTTTAATGAAGCGTGCTGGCTTTCCAGGAATTTGCTGCATTTTCTGTTCATCTAACGGATTTTGGGTTGTTTCAATTACAATACTTTCGTTTCGTTGCAGTAAATATGAATGACTTGCTTCGGCTTTCAATTTAACGGAGTTCGTTTTATATAATTGTGCTAAAATTTTATCGACAGTTTCTTTGACATTGACTTGAAGACGTTTAGATTGTAAAAATAATAAGGTTTTTTTGACGATTTTTTGGAGATCATCACGATTATTTGCTAATCCAAGTTCAATTGAACTCAAAATGAATGATTGAAGTCCAAAGGTTTCTTCAATTGCTAGACTACTTTTTGCCTCGTCCATGGGTGAAAATAAAAGTTCCTTGACACGTTCCAAATCCTTGAGAGTGCATATCAAAATGCTTTCTCCTGAATCTGTTTGACCTGATCTTCCTGCTCGTCCTGACATTTGCTTATATTTACTTAGTGTTAAAAAACTCCTTCCAACATAAGGCGATCTTAGAATGACTCGTTTAGCTGGTAAATTCACACCAGCTGCTAAAGTTGAAGTGCAACAAATAACACACAAAATTCCCATTCGATACGAATCTTCCAAATGCTTTCTCTCATCTGATGTAAGTCCTGAATGGTGATATGCGATTCCATATGGTATTGTTTGGCTTAAAACTGGACACAGTGTTCCGACATCACGTTCAATGGCGAGCATCAATTCACGTTTTTCATCACCTCGATGTAATTTTAAATTTGGTGACAATATTTTGCATAAAAGTAATGCCACATTTTCACAATTTTGTTTTGTAGGACAAAAAATTAGACATGATTCGCCTGGAATTGTTTCTTGCACGAGTCCGGTAATGTAATCAGGATCTAACTTTTTCGCTTCATTACTGTAACCATAGTCAACGGTCCTGCTTGGAATGAACGCCTCGTCAATATCCGACGCAAGTGGATTAATTCCGACGATTTCATTTCCCAATTTAACGTACTCTTTCAATTCAACTGGACGGAAATCTCGTGTATAAACATCTGAATTAAGAAATTCAGCTACTTCATTTATGTTCCCAATCGTTGCACTCATTCCAACTATTTGAATGTTACTATTGATCAACATTGCTTTAGTGAGAAGAATTTCCAAGGTGCCACCACGTCCCACTTCACCCAATAAATGAAGCTCATCCACAACAATCAATCCAATTTCATCACTTCGATTCTCGCTTATCAGTGAATCGAGTAATGCCAATCCCTTTTCAATTGTTGCAATGAAAATTGAATGCTTTGTGCGCCTTTTCCGTGTTGGACACGTGCCTTTCCCTGCAGCATATTCCTCGACAAGGAAATCAAAATGAACTGCAAATGGTGAGAGTGCCATCACTTTTTCTTGTACAATTGAAACATATGGAAGGATGAAAAGGACATTTTTACGACGACAAATCACTTCGCGTAACATTAAAATTTCAGCAACTAGGGTTTTGCCACCACTTGTCGGTAGTGCGTAAATTAAGTTGTTGCGTTGCAGCACACTCTTGAGCTGTAAACATTCTTTTTGCCAATCTGTAAAATGTAAATTTTGATTAGAATTGAATTTGAAAAGTGAAATTTAATTTGAAATTTACCATAAAGTTCATCGATTCCTTTGAATTCTTTGATTAAGTGCTTTACTTTGAGAGGAAGCCCAAAAAATGGTCCTAATTCATTGAAGGTAGACGACGAAATGGGAGCCAATTTATTACGACCATGTGATGATTGTGTTTTCACTGTACTTTTTAATTCAATTATTTGTGATTTCACATCAAAGTCATCATCATCCCAATCAATGCGACTTATTCCTTTGACAGCTTCATTTACGATATCCTCCTTACTTTGAACATTATTATCACATCTATTCGATTCGTCTTCCATTTCATTGTCCTTTGAATCGAGAATCGATTTTTCGCAGTCATCAAATACCCGTTCAAGATCCCTCCGAAATTGTGTGGTATAGATTTGGGAATTCTGACATATCGAGACATCGTCGTCAATGATATTTTCCTCATTCTTCTCCACCATTGTACGTTGCTTTTGGACGTAGTGAGCGCCAGTTTTTTGACTGTAATGAATTTGGGTTCCTTCATCGAACGTCGACTTGATTCGGGTAATTATTTTTTGGGTTTGTGGTGAAGCGATTTCATTTTGATCTGGATCGAATGCAATAAAGTCGGTGCTTATGTTTGGAATTATGATGTCTTTGAATGGTGTTTCAATTATTTTTTCAGTCTTATTCATTGAGGCAATCTTTGGTGAGGCAATTAAAGTACGTTTAAGAAGCGATTTTTCTTGGATTGGAGTTCGATTCAATCTTCGTTTTGGCTTTGAAAATACTGGTGATGCAATTTGAACTCCGGGACTTGATTCTTCCAAACTTCTCTTATTATTTTTATTGATGAATGGACTTTCTCTGTTTTCCAGGCGCTGTCCACAAACTAGCGGAGAATCTTGCAAATCAAATATATTTAGACTAGATTCACTCAATGCATCGTTCAAACTGAGATCAGAATTTGGTTTTTTTGTACTGGACACTGAAATGAAATGAAATGAAATTGAATCAATACAAATTTTAAGCTCATCAAATAAATTCTTACTCGGACTCTCAAAATCACTTGTGGAAAGTCCCAAAAGCACTGAAGGCTTTGGTGTGCTTGGAATTTCAATTTGATGAAATATTGAATTATCTTCTTCAAGGCAATCTTGAGTATCAGAAATCACTTTTATACTCTCATTTTCCTTGACTGCCAGCATAGGTGGTTTGAATTTTGTATTTCGTTGTGTTCGTCTCATACTCAATTTATTTTTCATTTCAATTATCTATTAAAAATTGCACTTATAAATTTTCTTTTATTTTTTCATTGAGCTTTAACTGATGATAATATTTCCGCTCTTGTTGTTTTGATTAAAAAGCATTCTTTTAGAAGATTTGTGTTGATTAGGATTTTTTTTGAAATGCAACGTTGTTGCATGACCGTTAAATTTTAGTAATATGCTTTAAGGATAACATTATCTCCTATTCAGGTGCTCTGATTACTGAAATGAAAAGTTCAAAATGAATTTAAAAATTTATTTTAATGTAATTAATGATTCCTTGAATGCTAATTAATAGAAAAACGCAACAGGTTTGTGCAACAATTATTCGCAAATCATGCGCATTTTCATTGTTTATTTTAAATTTCAGTGTCATGTCTCAAAACAAAACTATTTTAAGTGAATTCATTTCTTCATTTATTGCCTTAAATTATTCAACACTCAAAAAAATAATTCAAAATCATTACTTGACGCAATCAAATGAGCACCTCAATTTAGTGGAAACCACCTTAAACACATTTGAAATAGAAAATCACCCAAAATTATTCGCAGTCCTTGCAACTTTACACCCAACTTGTTCCGGTAAATTACCAGAAATTGATGAAACACTTACAAATTTCAATTCAAATCGAAGTCTCTTAATATTTTACGGATATTTGTTTGCGGCACTAAAAAGAATCATCATAATTTCACTGGAGAGTGACATTAAATGCAAAATCGCAATTCAGTTGCTTCATGAATGGAATAATCACATAAATTTCGGTACATCTTCATTTAATGTGAGAACAGTTTTTGGTGATTTATTCAAATTAAATGACAACGATCAAAGGATACAAAATAGGATATTTTTGTGGTATGAATGGATTTACAATTCAAAAGTCAATGTCGATTTTTATGGACTTGCAACAGAAAATCTGTACAAATACTTTGATCAGCATACAAATTTCGGTCAATTGAGGATTTCATTGGCCTTCACTCCAAAATACTTTTTTGGAACTAAAACAAGAAATGGATTCATTAAATATTTCAATGAATTATTGAAATTTGAATCGAATCCTGGAATGTCAATCATGATATTTGAAATGCGAGAAATTTTACCATTGAAATTACTCAAGATGTTTGAATGGAGCTCGAAGTTAAATAATCCAATTACATTACAAGGATTAACTAGAAATTTGATCCGAAAAAGCATTGCACAGAACATCAATGAATCAAAAACAGAAGATTTTGATAGAAAATTCATTCAAAATATTAAAATGTTGCCATTACCGTTAATTTTAATTAAATATGTATTATAATAAATAAAAATTTTAATTTAAATGTAAAAATAAAACAATACTAATTTCACTTTTTTTCATTGAATAAACTTTTTTTTTTATTATTAAATTTATTTACACATGTTCAATTAAGGTTATGATTAAAATTTAACATTTAACATTAAAATTAATCTCTTTAATGTAACTTTTTATTTAAACATTAAACATATAACTTTAAGAAGAATGTTAATAAAAATCTCATTATATACATTATTGAAATATTTTTTTTTTATATTTTTATAATTAAAATTATTACAAATTTATTTAATTTTTATTAATTCACAATGATTTATTTTATTTTAATTTAATTTAATTTAATTTCTTTATTACAATTTTCATATAAACACTCAATGTTTATTGTTATAATGTTTAATATCATTATTATGTTTATTATAATGTTTTATTTTTTTTTTTTAATTAAAATTAATAATAAAATGTGTGGCGTATAAATTTCCCGAAACAAAATTTAAATTGAATATTTCTTACAAGACTAGAACAAAAAAAAAATAAAAATTATTATAAATGTATTTTATTATTATTATAATAATAATAATGAAAACACACATTAAAAAAATATTGAAATTATTATATTTAAAATAAAAATATAAAAATATTATATTTGGTGGGATTTATCCTCGAAAATTATTGTCTTTCATTATTAAATTTAAATTTATACAAATTACATCGGTAACACTCAGTGTTTTTTTTTTATTTTTTGTAAGTATGTTTCATGTTAAACATTATAACATTTAATTATAGGATACTTTCGCGGTAAATTTAACTAATGTAACAGTTTATCTGAGAAAATTTACAATAGATAAACTTTTAATGAATTTTATACAAATTAAGATAAAAGAAAAAAAATAATTTTCTTCTCATATGAGATCATTATATGATTTTAAATGTTCATTGAATTATGTTTATTATTATTATTAATATAATGTTAATGTTATATTATGTTTATTAAGTTATATGTTTAAAGTTGACCAATTTTTATTTTTATGTTTATTTTCTTTGGTACTTCTAGGTGTAATTCTTTTTTGACCTTTGTTGCAAACCTCACGATTTATTTTTGTTTGTATTTTATTTTATTTTAAATAAATATAATTATTATAATGATAATAATAATAATCTTATATGTTTAAATTATTATGATTGTTAACAAAATATCGAGATTCTGTTTAATTTTATTAATTAATTTTAATTTTTTTTGAAGCAAAATTTTCCGTTTCATCCAAAAAAAAAGTCTTTCGAATACATTTTCCTATAAATTTTGATTTTTATAATGTTTATATTATGTTTAATTTAATGTAACATTTGATAATGATGATAAAAGTTATTGTAACTTTTTTCTATTCAAACATCATTTAAATTTAAGCTTTTTTTTAAAGTAATTTTGAGGCACTGGTTATGTTTGTCACGGGATATTTTTTTATTTTTTTTAATTTTTACTAAAATATTCGCTAAATTATTATTTGATACGTGTATGAAAAATTTTGCTATTAAATGTTTTTTTTATTATTTTTTTTTTATTTTATTTTTAATCCAATCTTTTAATTTTATTATTATTACAATTATATTTCACAAACTTTTTATATTATTTTTTATTATTATTATTATTATTAACAAAATTTAATTTAATTTAATTTAATGTTATATAATTCAAACTCAAAAGATAATAAAAAATGAAAAAAATATACAAATTTAATGATTATAATAATAATAATAATAATAATGTTTTTTTTTAAATTAACAATATAATATAATATAATATTAATTATAACTTTAATTTTATTAACATTTAACGGTTAACTTGGATATGTTTAAATTTTATCTTGGTTTTGAATAACTTTTTTGGTTTAAATATAATATATATTCAATGTTTTAATCGTTATTATAATAAAAAAAATAATATTTATAATAAATCTAATTAATTTATAATGATAATAATCCAAATAATAAAAAAATTCATCATCATCCTCAAACCGTAAATTATTATTTATAT
The DNA here is from genome assembly GCA_900002565.1 of Culicoides sonorensis. Taxonomy (NCBI): domain Eukaryota; kingdom Metazoa; phylum Arthropoda; class Insecta; order Diptera; family Ceratopogonidae; genus Culicoides; species Culicoides sonorensis. The sequence continues at coordinate 794,486 of LN483413.1, forward strand.
TAAATTTTTTACTTATTTTAACTTAAATCAAATTTTACACACAATTCCTACTCCTAAAAATACACATCCTGAATATCTGTCGGTGTTTCAGGTTGACCAACATCCGCTGCACAACTCGATGGCATTTTCCCTGAACTTGAGTTGGTGTAACTGTGACTTTTGTATACTTGTTTTTGTAATGCAGCAGTTTCTTTGGCGACGACTTGCTCAATGTGGCGCACCGTAAATTCAACATCAAATGGATCGATTTGGATGAGACGACAAATATCGCCCAGGGCAAAGGGAGCTGATGGTGAATTGATTCCACGTGTTGCGGCGCAAATGCAGGCGCATGCAAGCAATGATGGGGTGATTTGGATGAATGTTGTTTCTGGAATGAGAAAATGAAATGAAAATGTTAGTTTATTTTTTTTGAATTCTCCCTTAAATTAAATTTAAAATGAAAATGAAGAAGACAGATATCATTGTTTGTTCAAAGAATTACGATTTTTTTTGCACATCATATCAAAACATAAGTTCATGCAATTGTCACGGTATTAAGGATTTATTTTATACTGTTTTTTTTGTGAGCAGTCGTGAAAGGAAGACACACACAAAAAAAATGATTCAAATTTTTATACATACATCCGGAGACCCTTTTGATACATTAATTTCTATTATTTTACTAGTATTGTAACAGACAAGGTAAATGTAAAATTGAACAAAAAAAGAATTTACGGTATATTGATCGTGAGACAATCATCCATGAAGTGAGGATAATGTGCGAAGAAAGATCGTCTTATTGTAAAATTTCTTTTAAAAAATAATCAAAAAAATACTTTTTTTCAAGAGATGAACAAACATCTTTGAAAGCTTTCACGTGTCTTGGATTTGAACGCATCTCAGGTAAAAAACTGTATCAATAATATTTTTACATTTACATTAAACCTTTAAATTCTTATAATTTCTCATCATCATCACAAATAACATCATCATTGAAACAGGAAATGTGCATCCTTTTGCATGAATTTGAAAAGAATATTTCACATTAGAATTCATTTTTTCTCATTTTAAAAGATTTTCTCACTAAGATTAAAAAATTAAAATGAGTATTTTATCACCTTATTTATCATCATTTGAAATTAAGACGGATGTTAATTTTGCAAAACAAAACCAAATATTTGTTTGACTTCATCCTTAAAATCTTCAAAATTCTTATTCAAATAATGGGATGACATTTTAAATGAAATTTATATTGGAATTAATGTGACACAATGGATTCCTTTTCAAAGAAATCAATGACAATTACCGTTAATAGATAATAAAAATTGAATAATAAAATTTTTGCAACCGTGAATAATGTGATATTATGCAATTTTTATGCATTTTCTTGGTTTTATAACATTAAATAGTTACCCTTAATAAAGTTTTTTGATATTTTATTGGTTTAATTTCAAATGTGAAGACTTTTTGAGTCGATGAATAGAGCAATAAAAATATTTTTGGTAAATATCGGAGGTAAGATTTCATGGATGTGTAATTTTTTGATGTGATTTTAGTTGAGATTGATTTTGGATAAGGGATCTTAAGATTTTGTAAGGTATTTTAATACAAAGAAGGAGTCTGTAAGAGAATTTAATCAAAATAGATCAAAATTAAGGCACTTAAGATCTAAAGAACGATTCTGGGGATCAATTGGACGAAAAACCTCATTCAAGTCAAGGCCGTGGACCTGGAAGTAAGCAAAAAATCATCTAAGTCAATCATCAGACTTCCAAATCTGGAGCCGAAGCCCATTTCATGGCGGTTTTTGTTACTTTAATGTCACTTAACGAAAAAATATCACTTGTCACATCAAATAAAAATAATAAAAAATTATCCATTTAATTTGTAAATCACCATAATTTCTTTTATTATTCAAATGATGATATTTAAATACCTCAAACAATGGTTTTCTAAACGAGTGGCGAGCGTTCAAAATTAGAAGACAATAAAAATTAAAAAAAATAACCGTGATAAATGCACTTCTAATAATAACTCGTTCCTTCCTTTCTATTCATGATCTACGTAATTTACTAATTTAACGACCTTTCTCCTTAAATATTGCATTTCAATGATAAAACACCGCCAAAACCAGTCATAAAAATTTTATTTCTCCCGATTTTCATTGTAACAAAAGATACAACAAAAAAAAATAACAAATTTTTATTTACTTAAAGTTCTTTTGTTATTGTCAAATTCACGTATTTAAATACCCACCAAAGTATGATCATAAAATGCAATATAATTTTATTTTAAAAGTTTTCTTGGGTATTTAAAGAGTTAATAAATGCACCGTGATTTTATTGTATTTTAATAGATTTCAATGTAATTGTAACGTTCAAATAATAATTTTTCTATCCCTTTTTGAATTTTATTTTATTTCTTTTCATATCAAGATGAATTTTTTGGACGAGGGGATTTTGAAAAGAAAACGAGTTCTTTCGCGAAAAATAACATACTTAAGACTTTAAGTGTCCATAATATACAAACAATAAACATCACATTGAATTGATTCATTCATGAAAAAAATATATAAAATTTTTTTATTACTCATAGTAAAATAAAAAAAATCAGTTTAAAAGGATGATTTGGCAAAAATTTTATTGCTTGCTGAATTCGGTTTCAATGCATTTCTTCAATTAAACCCTTTTCGATTCAATTCCAATTCAATTCAACCTTCATCGTAACCATGAGCACTTTTTACGGTTATTTATTTATATTTACGTTTTTCTTTACAATGAGGTCTAAGAAAAATTGAATAATAGAAGACAAAAGCACAGCATTTCAAGGCATATCAGACTCATTTTTTTATTATTATTAAATTTAATATCAGATGAAAGGAGAAAAAAAATTACTTTTATAGTAAAATCACATGGCATGAGGCCTCATGAGGTATTACATACATTTAATGACTGTTTTTACCTTTAATCAGTTGGAAGTTCTTTTATTGAATAATTTTTCTTTAAAAAAAAACTTCATTTCAGCTGATATTGAATGATTATATTAAAATTCATATTAATTGAATTATCACTGATATTTATGATCAAATCTGATTACATTGGAAAAAATAAAAATCGTTATTTTTTGTATTTTTTTATAATATTTACTTTGAATATCAAATAAAATATTGAAATAAAATTAAATGTAGTACATAACAGACAAAAAAAAGGGCATCTGCATCCACATTAACGAGAAATTGATAAGCGCCAGGTGTTTTGCGCGAAAATTTAAAGGTCCATTCAAGAACCTGTACAATAAGTGTTGTGACGTGTATCCTGTTTTTAATGTTCGATTCATTCAACGGATGCAGTTGAAAAGATGTTTCATGCAAAAAAAAAAATTTACTACAATATTTACTAACAAAAGTAATTTAAAACGTAAAAAATACGAGACGTGAATAGGTTGTGACGAAATACGATCGTAAATTGTATTTAATGTAAAATTGCTTGAAATTTAATGAAAATGCGCTCTTGGGACGTGTCAGGAGTCGATGTCACATTTCATTGACATAGACCAAGAAAATTTTCATATCGCTAAAAAAATTCAGTTAGATGGCGCTTTAGTCGATTAGTTTCATATTAACCCATTAACCACCGCTGATCAATTTTTCGACCAGTAACTGTGGAGCCGGATTTCTCCTAGAAGTTCTCAAAATATTTTCTTCAAATTTTCAATATAAATAATTAGACAAGTTTCAAAGATGTAAGGCCAGTTATTTTGATTTTTTCGATTATTATAAGAAAATTATTAGCAGAAATAAGATGGAAAGTGATGTAATTTTTTCCTCTTCGTACAAGAATTCTGTACGTATTTCTGTGGTATTATACGAAACTTTCAAACGGCTCTCCTGTAAAATTTTTGTATGAAACTCAAAATTTTCATCGAAACGAAAAGTGATCACTATTACGCAAAGAACAAATTCTAGAAGAAAGTTTTGCTCTAAGCTCAATATTTCTAAGAGAGGCGGTTAATGGGTTAATTTACATGCAAATGCGCTTAATATCATCATTTAAATTTACATTTCATTCCAAATTTTATCAAAATCAACTCATTTAAAGTTAAAAATATTATCCAAGTCTGGTGTGGAGCAATTTAAATAATGCACAGATGCCGTTTTTTTTGCACATGCTCTCTTTGTTATTACTTTTTATCTTCATTTTATACGTGATCGTGTTATTCATTGTTTCAAGGAACAGAATTGCCGATCACGATAAGCAATTTAATGCACCTTGCAATATTGTATGATGACGATTAAATTATTGTACTTTCAAGACTAATTATCGATTGAAATTTAACACATTGCCTTCAATTGAACTACTTTTTAATTTCACTGACTGTATTTTTTTAAGTGATTGACGATTCAAAGGTGAATTTTGGATGATTTAAATAAGAAAAATAAAAAATGGTACGAAAAGTTCATTGAACAATTGAATTAAAAATAAAATAAGAATGTGAGAATAAAATAAATAAGAGAAATTAAATTGCAATGCAATGCAAAAGTAGTACGGAAATCGGAAGGGCAATGGTCATGAGATTTATTCACTTAAATTTGAATTGAATGTGAGAGAATTGAATTCAAAATTTAAATTTAAAGTCCAAGAAATACAATTTTTCGTTTATTTTTTTAAAATTTCATATAAGAAAAAAAACCAGACATAGCACCTGTTGTCAAACTATTATCAGAATATAATCAATATAATTTTTTTTTATTATTTTATTTGAAGTGTATCCTTTACTAATCCAGACAAAATGTGAGCAGATGATTGAAAGAGGCTGAATTTATACACATTTAATATTATTTTTTTTAAAAAACACCGGTGTTTAAATTTATATGAATAGTATAAAAATTTATATGAAAAGCAAAGTGCATCATCAAATGAAAACACATAGCTGCTGGTTGATGCACCTTTTCACAGACATATCATTATTTTTTTTTAATGTTGTTTCGAATATGAATTGTATTTTTTTTAAACTGAATTTAAACTTTAAACAGAAATAAGTAAAAAAAGCCTTTGCATATGGTCCTTATAAGAATAATGTCATAAAATTCAAAATATTAAGGTAATAATTTTACATTTTATCATATTACTTGATCTTATTCATACAATAAAGGAAAAAAATAGTGTATAAGTGTATTTTAAATACACATCCTTAAAAAGTTTGTTTTTAATGCATTTCCTCTTTGTTTTTATTATTTCTGTTCTATTCAAGGTGGTGGCGATCATCATGATCATGAGTATGATGATGGTGGTGGTGGTCAGTGTTGTGTATCTTAAGGTTTTTGTGTTATGTCCTGACTAGAACCAGTACAAAAAAAAAACAGTTCATACAATGAAATGAAATAAAATTCAAGAAAAAGGAAAAAAAATAAAGACAAAAAAAAATCTAATAGTATTTGTTTTTAAATTCATACTTATTTTTCTTATTTCCTCCTTTTTTTGCTTTGTTTTGTTTTGTTTTACTTTAATTTTTTTGTACCTTTCATTTTTTGTAATAAAAACATCATCATAAAATGGATATTTAAACATTTAAAATTTAAAAACAAATAAATTTGATTGTTTTTATTTAAGATTAAAGCAAATTTGGAAGTTTTTTTATCCTTTTTACTTTAAAAACGTAATACACATTCAATGGTGGTCCATTATCCTTAAAATTGGTATCATTTTAAATGGCATCATAAGAACTTAAAATCTCACTTGAACAGTAGAAAAGTAAAAATAAACAAGTTTCTTTCTAAAATGAAATTTCATCTAAAATTATGCACATGTGTCGATTTTGTTGGCAGTTTTTTTTCTTCTAATATTTAAATGGACCACAAAAATATTTTTTTTATTATTTATGTTTCATTTGGGTATTTAAATTAAGATTTTTTGTCGGAATGAGGTGATTTTAAGTGATTTGCATTTCAAAAGACACTTGTGTCATTAAAATACATGAATTTCAAAAAAATTTTGGGTCAAATTACATTGAAAATGGATCAAAGGACATGTAAATTAACATGTAAGAGAAAAGTGACTTCCTTGTCTGAGGCAACGTTAAATTGTTTGTTTAACGGAGAAATTGTCTCTCTAGAGGTTGAGTGTTAATTTAAATGTTGAATGTTGTTGAATGAAAGAAATTCGAGAAATAACGAACTTTTTCCATAAATAAGATTCTTAACGTTCCTTTTAAAAGTACCTTAAAAGTAAATAGAACGGAAAAGGGTGCTGAATTGATTGACATTGAATTGACATTCACACTTCTTTTGTCAAAGTTTTTTTACTATTTTTATTTCATTGCAATTTCCTTCCATTCAATGTAATTTTTATTTAATTGTAATGTTAATAAGAAAAAATACACCCCATACTCAATATGACGCCTCATTACAACTTAAAACCGTAAGATGAATGAAGAAATCGTGACATATTGGCGTGGTTTTTATTTAATATTATTAATTTTTTCTTTAAAATACAAAAAAAAAATATAAGCATATAAAAAATCGTGACGAAATCTAAAAATTTAAATGTAAACAAAAATAATATTTTCTTATAAAAATACAAAATAAAAAAAATTACATCAAAAAAGTAACATTTCATCATTTAAATGTTAACGTTTCTGCCACCTGGCGTTTATTTGAATTTATACAAATTTTGATTATCCTTCCTTATCATCATCAAAGAAAAAGTAAAGTAAAAAAATATTATTAATAATCATAATAATAATAATAAACATTATAAAGGTAAGAAAATATTCAATTTTTTTTTTATTTTTAATATTCAGGTAACATCTTTGCTTTAAGCGACATCAATAAAAATAATAATAATGATGATAAAATAATATGAAAAAAATAGTATACATTATATTTATATACATTTATAATAATAATGTTGATGTGTGGTAGTAGTTCAAATATGAAATTAAACAAAAAAAATAATATTAAGTAGAAAAACATACAAAACCACCCTTAACCATCTGCTTCTTATAAGTTTTTTTTATTGTTGTTGTAGTTTCAAGTTAATATTCAGTTCAAGACACGTCACATTAATGTTATGCAAGAAAAGTTTCTCCTTTTGATGTTACATGTATAAATTTATACATTTAATATAAAATAATAATAATATTAAAAAAAAATATAAATGTTACATACGAATTAATTATGAATTTTTAAATTCTAATATAAAATAGTTTGAAATTAAATTAAACTAGAATTTATTTTTGAAGAAAATTCTTCTTTAAATTTAAATTTAAAATAATAATAATAAATTATATATGTTTGTATGAAATGTATAAAATGTATGTAGTGTGCATGTCAAACATGTCAAGTTTTATTGTTTTATATGTTTTTTTTTCTTAACATGTTACATGTTATATGTTTATATATATATTGAAGGGCGAAGGACCTTTCTTCTTATTTTTTTTCATTTATTCTTTTAAAGTTTTCTGTATGGACAATTTCTTTGACAGTTGTATGAAAATTTACAATATTACAAATGATAGGTTAAGTTAAATTGAAGGGGTCAATGTACTCGTAATTGATGAATATGATGATAATAATATTAATGTTATAATAATAATAATAAAAAAAAAAATTATATTTATATACTTATTCTTATCATAATAAATTATAATTTTTGTCATAATCTTAATCTGAAAAATGTCCTTTTCATTTGTAAAAATTTATAATAAAAGATTATGTTTAATTATATTGAAATATGTATAATATATAATGTTATATTAAAACATTATAATATAATGTATATTAATAATAATATTACAATGTTAAATCAAAAATTATAATTTTTATATTATTTTTATAATTTTTTGTATTGTTTATTATAATATTATTTAATCATTATAATGTTATTATAACATTATAAAAATCATTATACACATATACTTTATAATAATAATAAAAATAAATATAATAATAAAATTATAATTATAAGTGTTAATTTCAATGAATTTCATTTTTTTCTAACACATCCTTAAAATACATGTTATATTAAATATATTTTCAAATAATAATAATAAAAAAAAAACAAAAAAAAGTGACGCTCGTTCCACACCAATTACTATGTGAGTAAACAACAAGACGTACAATTTCTTTATATGCACATAATTATAATGTAGTATAATAATAAATAATCATCATCATCATCATCTTCAATGGTTCGCTGCATTTACGGGTCTTGTTGGCGTTTATTTTGTATTTTATTGTGTGTGTATTTTAATTTTGAGCACGTGTCCAGTATCAAGTTGTAAAATAAAAAATATCATTAACATACATTATAAGTTTATATTATATTTTATACATTTTATGTATGTATGTATGTATGAATTTAAAGAAAAATTTATCGTTTTTTTTTACTTTTAATATTATTTTTCTTTCATTTTAATGTCATTTTAAAATAAGGACAAAGAACCACCATGTTAAAGGTAAAATTAAAAATTTGAACAAGTTGTGTATCAATGTTTAAATATATATAATATAATGTATAAACATCTTAAAGTAAAATTTTTTATCAAATTAATACATTTTGATAATATTTCATATAAAATTTAATTTAAAATAACCAGGCGTGTGTTTTTATAGAATATTATTTTAATGTTTATAATAATGTTTATTATTTTATTACTTATAAAATGTAAATGTTTAACATTAACTTTACTTATTATGTTATTATTATAAAAAGGAAAAAAAATCCCATTTAAACAATAAAAATAACAATAAATATTGATACGGATTTATTTGAATTGCATAATTAATCGAGACAATCCTATTATTAACATACATATTTTTAATGTTTAACCGTTTCATTTTTACATTTTGCATATAAATGTTTTGATATTTTATTAGTAAATCTTATAATTTGCCAATTTGATACACATAACGGCTTAAATTTGATTTTCACTCCTTTTTGTATTCAATTCAATTCCTTGAAAGAAATTGCACTTTTTATTATTATTATTTTTATTATAATTCAATGAAAATAAAAAGAAAATCCCATTATTTATGACGATCATGATTAAAATGAAGAAAAAGAAAAAAGTATGCAATGAAATGCAATGAAGCATGAAAAAAAAGTTCTTGATCATCACAACTAATAATAAATTACATTAAAAAAAATAATGTAAATATTATAAAAAGGATCGACGACAACTTTGAGATTTAAATAAATTTATCATATAATATCCCTTTGAACGTGTCTCTTGTGTGTATGTCGCACAGTGGGTTATTTACACTTTGCTACATTCAAAAGTTGATTTCGGACGATCCAGAGCAGATAAATCAACGTTCTATAGCTTAAAATTTTCGAGAAGGAATAAGCTTCAAAGGAAAAATATAGCGAAGGAATTTTGGCACGTGGTTCGCTCACACGGTGGGGTTAAAGATGAAAAAAATGGTCAAAAATTCGTTTTTTTGGGATCTAAGGTCTAAATAATAAGGATTTTGTGTAAATCAAAGTTAAAACTGCAATTTTAATTATTTTTCATCGATTTGAATGTTTAATTTGTGAGCGGGATTGATCCATTGAACAATCATAAATTGGCCAGTTTTGACATTAATGGCCGTTTTATGAGCAAAATATTAGTTTTAGACCCATAGTATGTTCTAATCATAGTCATATTTTTTATATGGTAGCATTTTTACTTCGAAAAATAATAGGGTGTCCATGCAAAAAAATAGGGTCCCCATACAAATTTTCTTCTTTTTCGCTTTTTAAGTCATTTTTATCATGACCACCCTATTCGTTCTGTTTGTAAATAAGTATAGTAATGCTCTATGATAAAAAAATTAACTATAGCTAGAATATACTTGAGGTCTCAGACCAACAATATGGTAATAAAATGACCTAAAAGGCGAAAAACATGAAAATTTGTATAGGGACCCTATTTTTTTGCATGGACACCCTATTATTTTTCGAAGTAAAAATGCTCCCATACAAAAAATATGACTATGACTAGAACATACTATGGGTCTGAGACGAATATTTTGATCATAAAATGGTCATTAATGTCAAAACTGACCAATTTATGATTGTTCAATGGATCAATCCCACTCACAAATCAAACATTCAAATCGATGAAAAATAATTAAAATTGGAGTTTTAACTTTGATTTACACAAAATCCTCATTATTTAGACCTTAGATCCCAAAAAAAACGAATTTTTGACCATTTTTTTCATCTTTAACTCCACCGTGTGAGCGAACCACGTGCCAAAATTCCTTCGCTATATTTTTCCTTTAAAGCTTATTCCTTCTCGAAAATTTTAAGCTATAGAACGTTGATTTATCTGCTCTGGATCGTCCGAAATCAACTTTTGAATGTAGCAAAGTGTAAATAACCCACTGTGTGTCGGTTAATTTTATTTTAACATTATACACATTGCATTTCATATACATGTGAAAGTCTAAGGTAAAATTTTATGTTTAAAGTGAAAGGGTTCAAATGGAAAAACCTAAAAATTAACCCTGTTAAATGTATTATTTATGTTTATTTATTATGTTAAAAAGATGCAAATATTCCAGTAAAAAAATTAAAAAACTCAATCTTAAAAACTTTTATTTGAATATGTTATGATTGTGTGAATGTTAAGAAATTTGTATATTTTTATGTCACAATGGGTGTAATTTCCCTCAAGGCTTTTATTCCCTTTGATTTGAGTTGAGTGTAATTTAAACAGATATACACAAAAATATTCAAAGTAAGTAAGTTTATTATAATAATAATAATAATAAAATTTAAAATTACTTGTGTAATGTGTAAAAGAAATGCTAATTTGATTGAACTGCTTATTTATGACAGTTTTTCATGTCTTTTGTGTTTACTTGTGAACAAATGTTATGTTTAAGGATATGAATTCACATAAAAAAAATACGAAATTTAACGGTTTTTTTTTGACATTTTAATATAAGATTTTTGTTGTAATATAAGAAAATCTTCAAATTACTCTCAATTACGTTACAAATAAGGTAATATTCAAATTAAATCGTAAAATTTGTGTGAAATGAAATATCAACCATACTTAACACAGTATGAAAACTTGTTCAAAACCCCTTAAAAACCCTGTTTTCCAAATAAAACTCTTTCATTTATTTTATTTTTTTTTTAATTTTTATTGAAAATGCAACAGATGACTTCACATTTGAGAGGACTGTCAACAGATTTGTTGTTTTAATTTATCTTAAGATTTTTCATACACTTTTTCAAACTGATTTGAGATATGTGTGCATGTAAAATCCTGTTATGCAAAATTAGTTGTCTGGAGTTGAAAGTACAAATATTTTTACCCCTTTTTATAATTTTTTTTTTTACCTTTAAATGACGTGTGATTTATTTTTACATGGAAAATAAGTTGAATTAATTCTACTTGATTAATTTTCTGTAAGAAAATGTACATTGTACAAGGAAAGGACACACAATTTTATATTTCATATGAAATTCAAAATATTCAGAGCAAAAGTTCGTCACTTATCATCATGTGCAAGTCTTTTGTTTCCCATGTTGAAAATTAAATTAATTTACTCAATAAAATCTTGAGAGCACTTTCAATGAAAAAATTGTGATCTCTTAAAGTTAAGAAAAAAAAAAATTCAACTCTTTACAATTAAATTTGAAGCACTCTTCAACGCAACTGACTTTTACGTTGACAAAGATCTCAATTTAATTTTCAGTCCCTTTTCCATCAAAAAAATGCAATTCAATGCAATTTATATTGAGAAAAAAAATGTCACATACAACTAAGAACGAAGAGGAAGTTATCCCATGACATTTTATTTATTTTTATTTTTTTTTCTTTGCATTGCATTTCATTGCAAGGGAAGTCTTCAGAAAAAAAAAATTAAATCTAATTTTAAATGAATCAAAATCAGAACCAGGTGTGATTAAATTTAAAAAAAAATGATTAAAATAAGGAATTCCAATGAAATTTTAACTGTTAAATGACGAAATTTCTTAAAACACAAAAAATTCCAGTTTCTTGCAATTTAAATGCATTCAATTCGAGATGGTTTTGAATTACTTGAGTTTTTTTTTAGTTTTAATTTTAATTTCATATAAATCACGTTATTTTTGTGCCAATTCATCGTTATTTACCCTTAAAAATCACATAAATTTTGGTTTTCATACCAAATTGTAAAAAATAAAAAAAAAAAGGAAAATAAATAAATAAAAAAGTGGGTAAAATTTCTTACTTCATTACTCAACTTATTCAATTTTTTTTTTTTATTTTTTTTTCAAATTACTTTACAGTAAAAAAGGTATGAAAAGGAATGAATTTGACACCCCTTGTGATTTCTTGTGATTTCTTGCGATTCCTTGTCATTCCTTGTGTTGTCTTGTAATTTTTTTGTGTGTGCCTTCTCATAATTTATCGTTAAAACTGTAATTGCACAAGAATTGCATCACCTTTTTATTCGATTTTTATGTTCAATTTCTATGAAAATATATTAATTTAAAAAAAAATCACAATGAATTGGTAAAAAAAATTCTTAAAAAATTTTAAAAAAACAGGGGAATTGGTATAAAGCAAAATTTCTTCTATTCTATGATTATTAACTTCAATGTTATTTATTTATCACAATTTATCCTTGTTTTTTTTGTAATTTTTTTTTAAAGAAAATTAATGTCAAAAAAAATGATATGAAAAAGAAGAAGAAGAATAACATTAAATTTAAGTTAAAAAAAGAGATTTTCTTCTTCAATGAATTCTTTTTTGTTTGGTTTCTTTGTCATTTCATTTCATCGTAATTGTTACTATTGATTTATTTTATTTTGTTTTTTAATTTTTTTAAAGCAAATTTAGAAAAAAAATACTTTAAATTGAAATACAATTGCAAGGGTTAATCAGTTAAATTATTGTTGTTTTTCAAGTAAAATTGACATAAAATTTAAGTTTAAAGTTCGTAATACAATGAAATTTATAAGAATTTGGGAAGTTTATTAAAAAATATCTTGAAAATAAGTTTTTTATGGTTATTGCACGGGTTAAAAATACCACAATTTATTACTTTTTACACTGATTTTACACAAAATATGTGTTTTTATTGTCAAAAAGGGGTAAATTTTCAATGAATTTTGCAATCAATTTAATTGAATGACTTGAATGAAGTTTTTTACTTCACTAATTAATTGGATGGTTGTTGCTTGAGTGATTTATGACAATGTTTTGTTAAAAAATCTGAAGAAACTTGTGTGATATAGAAAAAAAGTTAGTTGAAAGTGATTGTGAGATGGAATTTAAAAGAAGCAATTCAGTGATCGAGCTCAGTTCAATTTCTAGGAGACCTTACTTGAAAATCATGGGGCTTATAATCATTTGTGTGAATTTATCGTGGATTATTGTCTTAATTGAGCTTTCCAAGTTTGGTTAAACTTTAAAGCTTCCATGATAAGATTAAAAAATGTTTCATTTTATTTCATTCAAGGCCTTAACTGTCTTTGAAGAAACATCACAATAAAATTTTCAGTTAAATTTCATCATACCACGTACCATTTGTTTCATACAAACTTCCAACATACATGTAAAAACTGCATTAACGTTAAGAAAAAAATTCCAGCCAATCACAATGAAGCAACTGGGGTGACAAGAAAATTCAGAATTCTTCCTTTTTACAATGCATTACCATATTACAGACACAAGCATATAATTTATTATTATATACAACACAAAAAAATTATATAAATAAAGGTATCTTATATCTGAAGACCCCTTCGTCTTATCCTTCACGTGTGTTCTTGTTGTTTAATTTTTTCATAAACTAAATTGTCATGCAAGAATAAATTTATGCAATAATTGTAATAAATTTCTTATGCTCTAAAACGAACAACGGTAGACCTTTTAAATTTTTAAAAGATGATACAGATATTGCGTTATATTACAGGAAAAAAAAGGAGAATTATAATGATAGGTACAAATGTGTATGTTCATTAGTAGCTTAAGGGTGCTTCTATATGAGCTTTTTCAGTATAATTATTTATGTTTTTTTTGGTGTGTTTGTAGGAAAATAACGTTTTCTGTTGAAATTTTTGATATGAAATGTCGTTAAAAGTTATTTTTTCTTCAAAAAATGGGTAATTTTTGAACTTTCAATTGAATTGTTTTGATTTTAAAATTAAATTTTGAAGTTTTTTAACAAAAGATCGAGTTTTTGATCTAAATTTTGAAGTTTTTTTATCAAAAGATCGAGGTTTTGATCCAAATTTTCAAGTTTTTGACCAAATTGTATTGATTTTAAAATTAAATTTTGAAGTTTTTTAACAAAAGATCGAGTTTTTGATCTAAATTTTGAAGTTTTTTAACAAAAGATCGAGGTTTTGATCCAAATTTTCAAGTTTTTGACCAAATTTTGTTTTAAGGCAATTTTTTTTAATTCAGATTTCATGTTTTTCAAATCAATTTCAAGTTTTTAAATGAAGTTTTTCTTATCAAAATGTCAAAATTTTTCAATTTTGAACAAAAATACAAGTTTTTTAAAAAAACTTCGAAAATCTCATTGCAACATTGTATGATATTTTTAATTCTTACAACATAACATTGAATAAGGATCAAGATTAAATCGTGTATTTTGCAACAATGAGTTTAAAATTAGCGCACATCTGTCTTTCTTTCTTTTCTTGATCTTCTTCTCCTTGTACTTTTAATTTCGCATTTTACTTTTATTTTTACAAAACTTTTTTTTTCTTGATTTCATATTTTTCATAATATTTTTAATCCTCATTCATTGTTATAATCATTATTTGTATTGAGTATTGATATTGCAATTCTTAGGGTGGTTGATTTTCAGTATAAGACGACCGTTGGACGTTAAATTAGAAATAAATCAAGAAATATTTTCCATTGTATCAATTTCAAACAAAACATTTTAAATCAATAAAGTGAATGTATTTTATTTTTTCGTAAAATTACGTAATAATAAGAAATTTTTCTTATTTGATCCCATAATTTATGATTTGATATGAAAATGTGTCTTTTAACAGAAAAAAAGCTTATTCGATTCAATTCCAGACAATTAGAAGAGATAACACTTAAATGTATTTGGACACATACACCGAAAAAATGTTAAAATGAGGGAGCAGATGTTAAAGGTCTATGAAATAGATAAAAACTTTGTTAAACTGTGAAGAAACTCGTCCTTTTCTGTGAAGGATAATGTCCTTTTACAATGGAAAAAGAAAAAAAATTAAAGCTTTTGTTACAATGAAAAAGAAAAAATTAAAGTTTTAAACAAAATTCTTTATAGTGTGAAATCAATGTCGTCTTCGCTTTAATTTGTCGATTCCTTTACACATCTGTGCATTAATATGAGTTTTTTTGCGTCAGTTTAATTGTAAAAGGAGGACACACAAAAAAAAACTGTTTAAATACTAAAAATTTTATAATCTTGTCGCATGCTCGATTCTTTTATGTGATATATTAAATTTTATCGCTCAATACATGGAATTAAAACGCATCCTACTTTATTTTTATTTTCATATAAATTTTATAACATAATACACGATTTTTTTCATGATATTCTTTTTTTTGCCCAATTCAGATTTTTTTTTTCATATTTGACTAGATACGAATAATGAAGTTTTATGACAAAGTCTTGAGTCATTGAAAGGAAAAGAAAAAATTAAAAGTCATAAAACACAGCAGTTGCACCCTTATCTCATCTCATACTGCACTCAAAAGAAAAAAGATACAAACAAAAAATTGACTGTCATTTCATTTCATTGAATGAACAATACACACGTGGTTTCTTTGATATGTAAACAGATTTCGATGCGAGGATTCAATAATAATTATTTTTTGTAAGAGAGAGGACAATAAAATTGTGTTTTTTTTACTGTTTTTTGTATTTGAACGTGGATTTGATTGTTAAGTGATAATAATATGAATATGAATATAAATATGAAATGTGTTCACCTGGATCATTTGATTTATTTATATTCAAAGAAAAACATTTTTTATTGAAAATTCATGCAGATGAAATTTGATGGTACTTTTTGAAGTTTTATGACTTGATTGATGTTTTTTTCGGTTGAATTTATTAGTGATATGTTGTAAAAAGTGGTTTTATGAGACAAATTATGGAATAATAAAAGTTTTTTTGAATTAAATTAATGATTAATCTAGTTGATATACCGCGATTTTTGATTTATTGTGACGATTAAACTCAAAATATGATGATTTGGTTCAGATTTTCGTGGTATGGATATCAAAAGTACCCTCATCGTTCAAAACTGGTCATTTTTGAGGTTTCAGGACCAGGATCCAATGCAATTCATGTAAAAATGTAAAACAATTTCAAAAAAATCGTTATTGAATAACAAAAATTTTATGTAAATTAACAGAACGTGACCAGGACAAGTGCATGTCAGAACACACTTCCTTTATTAATTGACACCCTTTAAACAGGACTTTAATTTAAATTTTTCCAAAACGAAAGGTGTTTTTTTTTTTTAATTTCATAATAATAATAATGAAAATAATAAAATAAAAAAATTATCATACAAAAGTCATGCACTCCCTCATACAAGTACACATTTAACATAAATTATTACTGTTATCCTTGATTACGTGCATTTAACTTTCAAAAACAAGGTGTTGTGTCCATTTGCATCATGTTAAGAGTTAAACATTTAAATTTAAATAACAACACAACACAACGAGCGATGACTTTTTCAATTTAATACACATTTCAATACAAATTTTTTAGAGTCTTGATAGATACACGGCAATCACCGGAAAACGCAACAGTTGTGATATCAGTTGAATATTATTTTTTTTTTAAGTTAATAACATTCAACCAATATAATAATAAAAATAAAAAAAAATACTCATTAATGTGATACACAATGCACCTGTAACTGTTTTAAAATGAGAACATTAAGAATTTGTTGATTTGATCGATGTTTTGATCCTAGTCACGGACAATGTAAAGGAAATTAGGGTTTTTTTTATACTTTTGATCAAATTAAAGGATAATTTTTATGTTTTGATGAAGTTTTTTTTATAATGTTATTATTTTTATTTTTCTATTCTTATACAATACATAGATTGAGGTTTAACTTCACCAAATGATGAAATGGAATTAAATGGAATGAAATGAAATAAAAGGAAAATAATAAACACTAATTATTAACTTTTATGTGTGTGTGTGTATTAAGATTCATATCTTTTTTTAGTTAAAATTAAGTATTTTTAGTTTTTAATGAAATTTTCTCCTTTAAAAAATAACATTGTATCAAAGATATATTGAATAAAAGACACGCAAAGTGGATGAAACAGTAAAAAAAGACAATAGAAACCGTTTTTAAGGGAATAATTATTATAATTATTATTACAGAGGACACAGGGACAAGTGTTTTTGACCTTTTTGTGGTTTTTTAAGGTAAAATTTGTTGGAAATTAACTGTTCTTGTTGATTGAATTTGAAAAATGTATTTTTTTGTAAAGATGCTTTGGAATAAATTGACGATGGTGGGCCACACATTTAAGTGATGCGTGAGTTTGAAACGCAATTTCATGCTCGCTAAGGACAATTGATCCAAGTATGGGCAGTTTAACAGCAAAAATAAGACAATGTGAGGAATTTTTTACTTGAATTGAGACCATAACAGGACTTTTGCTATTAAAAAGTTGACAGAAACTGATCATGATTGGATTGAAGCTGAGAATTGTCAGAGCTTCGTTTCCTTAAAAGGACTCGCTTTCCATGGAAAGTGGCCTTAAATCGTTTTTTTTGTGTTGGTTGGAAATTTTTCGTGTCCTTCCACGAATTGAAATCATAAAATGAACCATGGGAACAAAAATCGTACTCAGAATTCAATTTAACCCATATTTGAATTGAATCACATGACTGTTTGCCATTTAAATCCAAAATTCTCACAATAAATTGCATTTCCATTCAAAACAAAACACCAAATCCAAAAATTTCTTGTGAGAATCTTATTTGAAACACTTCGATTTGAATTCAATACTCATGTATTTGAATGTTAACCCATCTGTTTCGCATAATACACGAAAAATGCATTGAAATTCACTTCATGATGCATTTCAACTATTGCTTTGAATACTAGGTCAAAATTGAAATTCAATTGGAACTTTTTTTTTCTTATATAAGCATTTTAAACATTTAACATCAAAAAAATTGAAAAAAATTTCAAATGTTCAATAAAAATCTACCTAAAAAAATCCAATTTTATCATCAAAATTAAAATTAAAAAAAAAAAACAGCAGATGCACTTTTACAATGCAATCCATAATAAAGAAGAAGAAAAAAAAAATGAAATAAAAAAATTTAATTTACAGACGATCAAATTCATCGATATCCTCCTACAACTATTCTAATATGAATGAATCCCAAAATGTATTTGTATTTGTTCAGGTTCAGGCGCTTCATTGTAATGAAATTTCTACCTAAGAACTTTCAATCATATGAAAAAAAGAAAAAAAAACAGAGAAAAAGTGCATTCTTATACATTAAAATATAATTTTTTTGTATGATGTATGTTTACAATAAGATACATAAAAATTCTTGAAAAAAGAGCAGATGTGACCGGATAAAGGTAAGATTTTTGTCTGAATATGTATTTTTTTTAAATGAATATCCTTTGAATGATGATCCTTGTGAGTGTTAAGAAAAATTTCTTTTAAATGAAATTTAAAAGTACAAGAAAATTTTCTGTAATAAGAATTTTGTTGTGCTAAATTAAAATTAAAATTAAAATGATACTAAAAATTCATAAGAATCTGACCTGATGTGAAATTCCATGAAATTTCGGGTGATCCGCATTTGATGTCAATGTCAATAAAAAATATTTGTATTTCACATACAAAGAAATGAAAACTAACCTAAACAAATAAATACAGACACAAATAAGAAGAATCTTTGAAATTAATTTTTTGTATTTAATTTTTTGTATGCTTGTGTGATGTCAACAAGGATAACTTTCATCATTTATAAGTTAAAATCACAGGGTACTTGTCTAGTTGTCTACTGTAAACAAATTTCGTCGCATTTCAAATGTAATTCATGTTAAAAACAGAATTCACAGTTTTTATTTTATTGCACTTGATGCGCCACAAAATATTTACTAAGCTAATGTAATTCAAATAAGAATTTTTTTCTCTGTTTACATTTACATTTGAATTGAAACCAAAAATCTCATTTCAAAAAAAAATATTTCTCTGAATGTGTGATATTTGTATTGAAATGTAAATACACAAAATTCATTCATAAAATTAACATGAACTTGAGCTGATATGAATTGAAATTTTATCTCATTTTGGTCCATTTAAATGATATGATAAGGAAAAAAGTGTTCAACAGGCGGCTTGCATGTAAAATTTAATCAACGACCTGAATCACGGAAGTAAATATTAAATTTTAAAGGACATTTACATTGAAATGGGGTCTGTCAAATATTGACTTTATATGAAATACAAGGAAAAAATTACCCTTTTAACGCTTTCAATTCAATTCAATTCATTAATCATACAATGCACACATGCGTGACAGACAATATCGGAACTGGGAATACATTTATAGGTGATATTGAAAAATTTTGATACATCATGTAATAATAACACCACCACCTATGATAATAATAAAAATAATGGTAACAGCACCCATTGAGCATTGAAAATTTTGATCAAAGGAACCAACAAAAAAAAAATAAACAATGAGTTTTGTATTTTTTGGTGGTATATACATAAAAATACAATTTTTAAGTAGCTACAGAAGCTTTTAAAAATAAAATGTGTTCATAAGAGAGGGTTGAATCATGCCGCGCACGGTCAAAATCAAAATAACACACATTCTAACTAGTTTATTGTTATTCAATATAATTATAATAATAACAAGTAGTTGTTTAGAATATCACGTGTGCATTTTAATGGTAAAAAAAGGAAATTTCGGTACTAAATTGTAATAAAAAATGCCACCAAAAGGGATTTTAAGAGGGGTTTCTATACAAAGAGAGCGTAAATAAACCAGAAATTCGTGAATATCATCAAACAATTGATTGTAATTTGAATAGTTGGTCCTTTTTTCTATGTATGTTCACGTTAAAGGTGACATTGAATTACATTTGAATCGTGAAAATACAATAAATTATAACTTCGAGGGTAGAAATCGCGAAATTGTGACCATGAACTCATAAATTCCAATACACACAGTGTCTAATTTAGTGTGTCTCAAGAAACCCAACAAAGAAAAAAAAATCATTTGAATTGTAAAAGGGGTGTCGTATTGCTATTTTCATTGTCTTTCGTTCCATTCAAATGCAAAAGACATTCATTGCCTCGTCCAGACCATGCTCAAACGATTTTTTGCAAATAACAATAGAAATCGCACAGAAATTCAAGTTCTTAGAGGGGTGTCGTCTAGTCTGCTAGCACAATACAATACCAAAATCTTAAATGAAGTAGACTTATGAATGATGAATAATGATAAATAGTCGCGATCATACATAAATTATTAATATTATGAATTTTTTTGCTTACATATGTTCAAAATCATTCAAATACGTGCAGAACTTTGGTATTCATTTACGTGACATTTTTAAAGCCACTGGCGATATCATGGTTTTTGTCTTATAAAAAAAGTCAAATAAAAATAATAAGAATAGAATCAAAGGGATTAAAGTAATAAAACAAAGCATACTGTGGTTTTCGTTTTTTTATTATTTTTTTTACATTTTATAATACAAAAAGTTAAGATTTAAATCCAGTCAATTGAATATTCAATTAAATTGGAAATTTTTTCAAGTCCCTATCAAATGGAAAAAATATTAAATTAAATTAAAATGACATGATTAGCCAATAAATTAGAATTAAATGTAGTACATTTAAGGGTTTGGTTAATTTAACATTAGATTCGTGACACGTTTTTTCTTATGATATGAAATGTGGCACTTTCATGAGAAACGTTTGAATTGAAGATCACGAAATTCACTTAAATTCCTCATCTGATTAATGACTTTCATTAAGAGTTTCATCGAAATTCGCTTTAAAGCACATGGATTTCATTCATTTCATCCATTTGGAACCTTGAGACAGTATTGATTAAGTAATCCAGGTAATATTTTTTTTTTTGAAATTTTTTGTATTGAAATGATTTCAAATAAAATGAAATAAAACGATCTGATTTACTTGGAATTCGGGTTTAAAGATCTAAAAACATGATCGTGTTTTATCAGAAATTAAATTATGATGCAAAAAATAAAATATTTCAGTTTATTAGGAGGTCCCATGTCTTAATGAGTTGTATATACATGGAATTCAAAACTACCTGTCGCTCTTAATTGTATATTGTGTCTCATAATTAATCAGACCATGTCCCGCACTATCTAATTATGTATGAAATATTAAATTAAAATTTGTGTCTTTTTCTAATTTATTATTGACCTTCATTTTTTTTGGATATTTTTTATGGTGATTGTCTGTGTATCGCGATATATCGGTTAAAGACCTTTTCATTTATAATATTTCCGCTTGATTTCAAGGTCCTTCATATCTATCTATTTCACTATTATTTTGTATAATAATAATAATCATAATAATATCACACAACATTTATTAGAACAAGTATTTGCCTTGTCTTAGTATTAGCATTAGCTTAGCTATACATTTAACGTTTGGTCGGCGTGCGTGTGATACCGTGATATGATCAGAATTTTATTTTAACAACATTTATAAGTGTATGAATGGAAAACAACAACAATTTAAAAAAACATTTTTTTTTTTTTACTTTTATTATAAATTAATTTAAATTCCGAGAAGAACTGTGTGTTGTGTGTATACATAATAAATATTTGCTCATATTATGACCGTATCATATAAAATTTTTAACAATCTCTAACATACATTTTTAACAAGAAAATATTATATTTTTGGTTTTGTTTAAAAAATTTAACGTTAAAAAAAGACCTATTTATCCTTAATATAATACACACGTTTGAAAGAGGTAAAAATACTGCAAAAAATGAAATGAAATAAATGATTATAAGCGCCGCTCGTGAATGCACAGGTACATTTACATCCAGACAGACACTAAACAAGACAGAAATTTAAACAGAAAAAAACGAGAGCGGTTGATTTGATAATTTAAAGGTCGGTCAATTATTATTATTTTTGATTGTTTATCGCTAAGTACACAGTGAGCTGTGAATTTCAGGGAAATTTCAATGCAACACTTCAATTCAACACTTCAATTCCATTGAAGCGCCTTACGGAGCTTAACGATCCTAACACGTGGTTTCATGGAGGTCAATCACGTGACATTCGTTTAAAGCACATTCATTTGACGCCTGGTGCCTTGTAACATTCAAGTTCCCGTCAATTTCCGTCTTAGTAAGTGTGATTTCAAAATTCGCTGTGAGTTAGTCAATTTAACGTAATAAAGAATGTAGAAGAATGTAGAATAAACAAATGAAAGAATGTAACACAGATATATAAAAAAATTAAAATGATAAGAATAATAACAAGGTAGTGGCATGCGAAAAGAGAATTTGAAGAGAACAAAAAGTGAAAGCGAAAATAAAATATGTTAAATTTCGGCAAAGACCACAGACTAGACGTATTACGTAAAGAATTCACAATACATTTCTATGCATACACACCACGTTACACATGTAAATTTGGAAAAAAAATTATAAAAATAAAAATAAAATATAATAATCGAAATTATTTATTCCTAATGTGTACATTAACCTATTATCGTTCAAGGTTACACAACATTAGTAATATTAATAAAAAATTATTATCTTTAGCATATTTTTTCGCTTTAAATTTTATTTTTTTTCATTTTTATTATTATCTCGTATCGTATATCCATTATACAAAAATTTATTCCTTCATCATCATTCATCCTTTCAAAATATGTATATAATTTTTTTTTCATTTAAGTATAAAATTTTTTATTATCATTAATAATAATGTCTCTTGTCTATCCATCGCTTTATACATTATACAGCACGTTTCATGAATGAAATACACACACATACACACACACACACGTCTTGTGAGTCATTGATGAATTTATTATGATAAGATATACATTTAAAATGTTTCATTCATACATGTGAGTTAAAATGGCATCATCATAGAACAACGTGAAAACATTAAAATTAAAAAAAAAAAACTAATAATAATTATATCATAACAGCAAAAACAATTCAACATGTGACAATGCTGGAATAGGATAATAAATTAACGAAAAATTATTGAAGCATTGAAATTTTTATATGAAATTTGTTGTTCTGGACAATGAATTGAATGTGAGTTGTCCTTTTTTCTGTGTGTTAGAGATAATTATATCCTGTGTAACGGTTAAATAAGTTTTTGGTGTTGATTAAATTGAAAGGAAAATGCAAAATGACGTTAATTGAGAGCGTGGTTCCTTGTAAATTTTTCATTTCAAATCAATTTTTGTTCTTATAGCTTCTTGTTGATTTGAATTATCGAAAATTTCAGAGCCTTAAGCTCAGTTTTGACTCGTTTGATTGATTTCCATTCGACCACAATGTCCATATACGAAATTTCTTAAGAGAAAATTCAATTTCTGTCGTTTTCGTTATTTCTCTGTAAGACATTTTTAGCTTAAAAGCAAAATTTCAAACATGTGATTTAATAATAATAAAAAACAAGTTTTAAATAAAATAGAAAAACATTCTTTAATATATTTTTTTTTTTACAAAATAATCATCCATGTTATCTTAAAATTTCCATATCATATGTTTTTAAGGTTCTAATGCAAAATATTTGCAAATAAAAACGACACACACACACATTTTAATTTAAAAATTACTCATAAAAACTGTTATCAAAGTACATTAACCCTCTCAATTAAATTTATATCTAAGATAAAAAAAAATTCTGTTTTTCTGAAGACAAAATTTAACAAGTCTATCTAATTACATTAATTTCAAATAAGTACAAAAAAAAATTAATAATTATTGCTCGAAACTGTTAATCACACTTTCAAACGGTCATAAAAGTAATTTTTCATTCATGTTTCATTTATACAAAAAATAAAAAAAAATAGTCAAAAAATTTTATGATAATCATCATATGTTTAGATAAACATAAAAATTAAAGTTTAAGCATAATTATTTAATGTGACATATGTTGAATTAAATTTTTTTCTAAAATGAAATGAAATAAAATTAAAATGAAATAGTTCTGATATGATAAGGATTAGTGTTGGAACATATGATAATTTTTTTTTAACATTTTAATTTAAAATATTTTGCTAATAAAAAGCAAGACAAGTAAAAATTCCGGTATGTATATGAATTTACATTTTATTAATTTATTCCCAATTGACTTTGACTTGTGTTCTGGTTCATTCATCTTTTAATTTTAACTTAATTTGTACAATTTTTTTTTAATTTCAATTTCAATTCAATGTAGATCTGTCTTTAATTTGACTTGATAAAGAAATTTTTTATCAAAAAAATGAATCTCAATATCGAAACTCACCTGTATAGCAGACCGATACGAGTGTGTGTGCATGTTGTCGAATGTGTGGATTCTCTGAGCCCCATGGAACGCGTTCGAGAATGTGATCCACGTAATCAAAGCCTGTGATCGCACTCAGATTCCATTGAAGTGTTGATACGACGAGTAATTCCCAGCTCTGTAAAAAGATTAATACAAAAATATTAGAATTTGAATCATCATTTAAAGGTGATCAATGTGATGAGAACGCTCAATTTCAAAGCAAATTCTGGTAATTTTTTATCATTATTATGATTATTATTATTATTATTTTAAAAAAAAATGAAATAAAATAAAATAAAAACTAAGATAAAGTTGAAGTTGAAGTAAAAAAATAAACAAAATCTATTTTATATTTACATTTTTTACATTTATATTATTGATTATATGTGACAACCTTTCATTTATTTCTTACTCTTTTAATATACATATAAGATGAGATGATACAACAAATGACCATTCATAAATTCATATTTGCTTATAATAACATGTTAAAATATTTTAATGCTATTAAAATGAGATATAGAATTTTCTCACGATTTTTGTGGTTAGTTTTGTATCGACACGCGAATCCACACACTTTTATGATGTTTTTTTTTCAATATAATTTCAATTTCAATATAAAAGTGAATTAATTTTATGGTTTATAACGATATTTTCACTTTTTATTTTAATATTTGTAATTAGATGCAAACATGAGTCAAATTCTCTTAATATGGGGATGGGGTGAATTTAGTTATGAATAAATTTTATGGCCTATCAATCGTGAAATACCGTGAAAGTGTGTGGATTGTGATGTTTAAATGGAATTAAATGTCCATTTCGCATAAAAATGGAACTTTAATGGTGAGAACAATTACGATCATCATTATTTAAAGGATTAAATTAAAAATAAAAAAAAACAAAAAATATCAGGTATTATTTTCTCAGCATTTAAATGTCTCATGATCATCATCATTATTATTGTTAATGTTAATGAAGAATTAAAACACAATAAGGATAAAGATATAAATAAAAAAAAAACCAGCATAATATTTTGAAATTTAAATTTAAAGGGACTGATGGACATTTTACATGTCATTTATTACGATGCAAGCGTTTGAAATTGTGTATGATGGGAAGAAATTACAAGAAATTTCTTTGTTTTTGGCGTGTGAAGGCGATTCCTGTTTACATTTATTTATTTAATTATTTTCTACGCCTTAAATTTTAACGTGTGAAGTAAATTCCAGAATCGTTTACATTGCATTCAAAATTTCCTTTGAATCATTTCCTTTAAATTTTAATATTCTTACAAGAAATTTACCATATACAAAAAAAAAAAATAGGAATTAACTTAAAATTTTTTTTTTGTTTATCATAAAATTGATATCAACAAAATTAACATTGAAGATCCGGTGTGAATGATATTTTATTATATTTTTTTCCATAAACAACACAAAATTCTAATTAGATTCTGAAATTTTTTGTGTGCTTTTATTTTAATTTTAATATCATAAAAGCTGTCTTTTCGTCTTTTTGTATTGTTTTAATGTTTAAAATTGATAAAAAAAACTATAC
The DNA here is from genome assembly GCA_900002565.1 of Culicoides sonorensis. Lineage (NCBI taxonomy): Eukaryota > Metazoa > Arthropoda > Insecta > Diptera > Ceratopogonidae > Culicoides > Culicoides sonorensis. The sequence goes on from LN483413.1 coordinate 820,538, forward strand.
AAATCGAATTTAATTTCGGAAAAAAGTACACATAGAAAAAAAAAATAAATTTATTGTGTAGTGTAATAAAAATTGATGTGACATCAATTAAAATTGATATAAACTCATTTTTTTTGTACAATTGGAAATGAATTTTTATCATTATTATTATAATTACGTTGATGGAAAATTAATTTTGTGTGGTTTTTTGTGTCACATCATTTTGTAATTTTAATTTTAGCATAAAAAGTATTATTGAAAATGAAACATAAGCGCATTTCGATGAGTTTGGCCACACAAAAGCGGTCTGACCCCTGAAATTGCCAATGCTTAATCCCAATTGGACCACAAAATGATTTATCGAGACAGTGTAATGCCCTCATAGAACTTTTCCTAACTCGAGATGAATAAAATTGATTTTTTTTTTGGCAGGACTTCGGAACGAAAACTTCGTCTCACAGTTTTCAGATATAATCGATACAATTTTTGACCTAATTTGATCAGAGTCAGAAGAAAAATCCAGAAAATTTGTGTTAGATAATGAATTTAATGGACTTGTTTTGAATTCACATAAAAAATTTAATCATTGAATTTCATCAGTTTGAGTAACGGACTTCAAATCAATCAATTTTTCGCATTTTTACATTGTATTTCAATGCAAATTTCATTTTAAAGGGGTAAAATTACATTTTTTTTTTCATTTAAATTGCATTTTAAATTTAACCACAGAATTACTGGGATATGGTCAATTGCGCAATGATCAAAAGATGATTTTTGTAACAGAAATAGGGTGAATCATCTTCATTGTAAAAATTTTAATGGAAAATTTATTAAATTTACTTAAATTCTTCATTTTAAAGAAAAAATGAACCGAATTCGCTCAATTTTGAAGAAAATTGACATGAAATTGACCAAAAATCTTCATTTACTCAAAATTCAGTTCACATAAGTGCATATAAAGTGATATCTTTGATTTTTGGTATCATACTGTGAATCTTCAAAGAGGCATCTTTTCGGGTTTTCATTGCAATGAACTGATTTTTGTTCTTTTTTCAAGTTCTATATTAAAAAATTGTATAAAATCACAGTCAAATAACATTTTTCTTATGACTTTCATTTTTGCTTTGTCTTTATTTTTGAGCCGGTTCTTTGTCTCTCGTTCTTTATGTACTTTTAGTCCTTATTTTATGGTATTTTACAGTTAAATTCATTCTTTGCAACAGTAAAATGCAGTAAAAGGATGAATAATTGTTGCATAATAGCCCTATTTAAGGTATGAAACTTTTTTATGGGACTTTATTGTGAAATATTTAAAAAAAATAAATAAAACAGGACTTTTTACATTTAAATGTAATAATAAATAAAAAATCATTTATTTAAAATGTTTTATGTGTTTAACATGATCTCCGGTTTGTCCTTTTTTAGTCTTAGTATTTAACATTAATAAAAAAAGGGTACCAAGGGGAAAAAAATTAAAGAATCATTACATTACATGTCAAAATCTTGATTAGAAATAAATTGTTTAAATTTGTTTATGTAACTTTGGATTTATATTCAAAAATTTTTTATTTAAATTTTTTGAAATGTAATTTTTGATTGAATGGCATCACATCAAATGTTTGTATAATGAAAATCTTGATTAAGACCCTTCTGAGCATCATCATTATGATGAAATTTTTTTCCCTTAATTTAAATTACAAGGAAAATTTCGTTCATGGGACTTGAAATGAAACTGATCATGGGACCCTTTTCATTTACTTTTAATTTAAAAGTAAATCATTACTGGTTTTCTTTCTCAATGCAATGCAATTAGGAGACGAGTTTCTCAAGGAATGGGACAAAACTTGATTATCTAAGTTTTTTTGAAAAATGAAATCTCGTTTCATCCCCTTGTGATATGAAGATTTAAATTTTTTTTTCAAATATTTATGAAAAACAAACAAAATTTGACTTGATTAAGTATATCAGTTAAAAATAAAAGTAAATAAAAAATACTGGTCTTGTCCTATTCAAGAATATTTTACTTGAATTGATGCTGAATGTGAGATGAATCAGATTTGGATTCAGAGATCAACTAAAGTTCAACTTGGGAAAGATTGATGTGAATTTTTTCTTGTTATTTAAGACAGATTTTATTTGAACGACCTTTTAAACTTTGTTTTAAAAGAAATTTTTGATATACTTTCTCTCTGCATCCGAGAAGAATGGACCCCTTTTATTGCTGTTATTACCTGAATATCGGTTCCTTAATATGGGTATGATAAATGTATTTTGACAAAGGATGCTGTTTGTTATGCATGCAACGAAATCGTAAGGAGTTAACAAGAATTTATGCAAACAGGATATTAAAATAATTAGAGATGCAATTTGAACCCTTTTTTATTTCATTTCGTTTCTTATTTCAATGAAATATATGCAATTTATTACGATATCATACCTTCTAAGACCTATTTCATGGTTAAAATGCATCTTAGGAACCGTATTTGAATAATGATGTAACAATAAATAATAATAATAATAAAGAAAGGAAGCAGAAAAATTTGCATTGAAAAGGCGGTTAGAAAGTTCTGGCACCTTTTCCCTCAACAATAGTTCTTTTTTATTATTTATGGGTGCTGAAAATGCATCTTATGCAAAAAAAATCATAAAAGTAGGGCAAACCGACATTAGACTGTTACTTAAAATCCCATAAATATTTTAACAGTCGTTAAATCTTAAGATGGTACATTGCAAAAATTTAATGGATTAAGATTTTTTATTGTTTATTATTTTTTTCATTGAAATGTATTTCATGGGAAGTAGATTACGAGTGTGAGTTAGTTAAAAAAAGGAGAAATGTGATGCACATCATTCGTAAATTGATTGTGAAAATCAATGAGATGTAAAGAAATTGATCGATCTACTAAAGCTTTTTGTGTTGCATTTGAAATTGAAGGGAGAAATGACAGTAAAAAATTTTACTGACATTTTTTTTGAATCGACTCTGCTTTTAGAAGCAAGCTCGAAATCTTTGAATCCTCATCCATTATTTCGTACTTGATAAACATAAGTCACACGTTACGCAGCTCAATGACCTCATGACCAGCGCTCATTCATAATTAAATCATAAAATTTCACACATATAATCTCCAATGCATCGATCGGGTGGTCTACTTACATCAAAAATCACTGCAAAATTGGATCACCTTACATTTTTCGTTCAAACATTGAGTTATTTATTTAAACATTGAATACTCCTCACATTTTCATTCATAATTCAGATATGATCACGTATGACGTGTATGTGTGTGTGTGTGTGTATGTACGTGAGGAATGAAGGTGTGCAAAAGAACAACATAATAAAGGACAATGTCATGTAAATGTTAAATTAAAAAAAAAAAAAAATATTATGAGATATATGTAATTCAATTTTTACATTTTTATAAAGAGCATCATGAAAGAATTTGATGAATGTGTAATAAAAATCATAATAATAAGGTTCTTGATTTGAAATTTTTATGAGAGATAAAGAGCTAAAGATAATAGCATTCCAATGTTAAATTATTCACACACTAATTTTAGTTTGGATATAAAACAAAAATTATTACAATAAAAATGAATTGCCATTATATTGAGATGAGATGAGATGAGACGAGATGAAAGTGAATGAGAAATTTTAATTTTTTTTTTGACAGACAAAATTAATAATAATTTTTCTGTGAATTGAATTTTGCAGTGTAATAGGGGCAAATTATTACTTTGAGACTTGTGTCGGTGTTTTATTGTGCGAAATTACAATTCAATTGGAATTTGAGACTATTTTGCATTCATTCCATTTCCATTAATTGGATTATGTGCTTGTTAATTACTAGATTGATTGATTGGTCTTTTTATTGGGTGATATGATGTGAGGGTGTCATGACTCCTAAATGTATGCAATTGTGATCAGATTCATGGTTCGATGAATTTTTTTGAAGATGTTCACATTTCATTGATAACCACAGTCCTATGACTGGAACCACAAACGTACAACAGTTAACAGTCATGAGTCCTTTTTATTTTTATTACAATTTCTTTAATTATTTCCTTCCTGCTATCATTTCATCATGAGACAATGCAACATCTTTTAAATGTATTTTTTTTTAAGAAAGTTTATCAAAACCACGAATATAAACGGTTTTATGATGATGATGCACTACAAACCACATTTAAAATTTAAAAATATTGAAGCGACATAGATTGTATTGTTGTGGTTTTCATTGTATTTTTTTCATTTCAACCCATTCACTTTCCCTTCATTCAACTTTTGACCAAAAATTATTACTATTAATATGCTGCAATGGGACAAAGATGCATTTTTATTTAATTTTTTTGATTCAGAACGAGGAAATAGGACATTGGCTCGTGATGCGTTAAATTTCTTATATAAATATCATTCTTTTGTGTCTTGTCTTCATGAAAACAAAAAAAAATACTAAAAAAATTAGTAGACAATATAATTGTAAGACAAATAACAGTAATATGTTTTGTACAAGTACAAGGAAAGGTAATGACAAAGACAAATAAACACCGCGCTGTGCCTCTAACATCCAGACATTAATCATCAATTGTTCTGAGTATAAAATTTTAAAGTACGGAGATCGCGTTAAATGACAAAAAACGATTTAAATTAAAATGAAAAGGGTGGAAATAGTTTTATTTCCTTTAAATCATGAGACGTATTCATTCAAGTTCAAACAACATATTTTTTGTCTTAATTCAATTTCTTTTGTAATGAAATCACAGACAGTGAATTCAAATCCTTTATGTAAATCAACAAATTCTATTTAAACTTAAATTATAATAATAATTAATTTGTTTTAAATATTCTTATACAAATAAAAGAGACGACACGATAATATCTTGCTCAGTGATTCAAGTTCAAGAAGCATTTGATCACGCACACAAGAAATTATAACCTGTGATCATGCGCTTTTATGTAATTTTACTTCTTTTATCTTCATTTCTATTCAATTTTTTTCATTTTAATGTGATGTGATAATAAAAAATTAGAAAATAATTGGTTCTAATCTACTTACCCTAATTTGATCGGGAGTCACACTGTGGTCTGTGTAGGCGCAAAGGAGGTCAACTGTCAAGGCATGACATTGACGAATTTTAGAAGCGAGAAGTAAACAACATGTGCCTAACAGTTGTAATTGAGTTCGAGAAATTGGACATAAGCATAAAAATCTGTCCATGTAATTGACTGCTAATGGGAAAACTTGTTCTTCACACCGCTGTTCATCGCAAACCTTTAAGAATTTTTTGGGGAAATTTCAAGGTGAATATGAAATTTAATGGAAAATGAAAATTTTTTGTACTTACTTCCAACATCCATGTTGTGACTATTTTCCTCATATATGGCTTTAAATCTGGCTGTACAATTCGAAAATAATCCAAGTGGGGAATTGTGGCCCTTTCTAATGCCAATAAATTTCGTATCACTCTCGGATCTTGACTAATCGCTTTGTCATTTTCAGCAAAATTATTGTCGGCTGTCTCACACACAACTTCAAGGCATTTAAGATCCATTTTCAAAATATTTTTTTCTTTTTGATTCACACAAAACAAACTATTGAGTTTTATTTTTTTGAATTGAATTTACTTGGATAAATTTTCCAAGTCTTAAATTTGTTACATTAAGTAATTATTCCACAATACAAAAAAAAATCTTATTTTTTTCCTAAGTACCTTCTTTCTCAGAATCTATTTGTTCTTTTTTATTTTATTTTATTTATTTTTTTTGTACAAAATTCTTTTGAGATATTTTTTTTGTAAGTTTCTCTTTAAATTTCACACGTTATAAGTTTTTTTTTGTTTCTCCTTAAAAGTATCATTAAATTTACACTGATTAATAGTTTTTTAAGTAAATTCTATTTTATTGATGAACAGTTAGAATTCGATTAATTTAATTTTATTTCGTTTCAATTAAATAATTCATTTAAGTAAGTACGGTTTCAATTTTACTCGAGCACAATTTTCTGTTCAAGTTGCAAAATCCAATGAATAATATACAAATATATGCTAATCCATATGATGATCAATAGTGTGATTATTATCCAATCTTTCCAATCCAGTTTGATTAATTTTAATTTTTTTGATTTCTTTTCTTAATTTAAATTAATTTTTTTAATAAAAATTCTCTTTTTTCTGTAACATACGACTTGACGGATAGCAAGTAAGAAGTAAACTAAAGTAAGAATTTTAAAAATTATGCCTTACATAGGCAACACAATTAAATTACAATACACAAAATTACTTGTTCCTATGAAGGTATTGCACAATGTGTATATGTGTGTTTACAAATACGGACGAATATGAACAGGGAACTTAAAAAAAAACACATGTTGAATACGCACAAAAATAAATGTTGTGTAGAGAAACATATGTTGTGTGTATATGTGTATGGAAAGATAGCTATGTGTGAGATGTATTAGCCAGGTATCGGTATGTAGTGATATAAAGGATCAAGATGTTTCAAAAAGTACAGGTCGATCCACATTTTAATGAAAAAAATTAAATTGCAATTTCATTTGATATTATTTTAACCCTCCGTTCAGCGATAATTTTTTACCCTTACTTTCAGCGACGGGGTCTGGCCAGGCCCCTATTTATTTTGAGAAAAAAAAACATGTTTTTGTAAGTTTTAGATCAAAGTCACCTTAAGCATCAATTGATCATATTTTGAGCTACAACTTTGCTGAACTGACCAAGTTTACATTTGACGTATTAAGATCTCAAAAATGGCAAAAACGCAATTTCGTTCTAATTTTTCGGTACAAAAGTGACAAAAAATCAAATTTTCGTAAGTTTTAGGTTAAAGTGACTTGAAGCAAAGTTATGGAGAATATTTCAAGCTACAACTTTGGTGAAGTGACCAAGTCGATGTTTCATTAATTTAGAGCCCAAAAATGGTACAATACGCAATTTTGAGTTCATTTTTAGGTTTTTTTTACTCAACTGACCAGGTCCATATTGAACATATTAAGGCCAAAAATGACAAAATAAAGAGATTTGAGCTGATTAAATGGTTTCTGAGCCATATTTATATTCATATTTTTGTTAATTGTGATAAAACTGATGTGAGACAACGGTGTAGAGATTATCCTAATAGAGCTGATATGTTATGTTTCTTTTAAAATTATGGGAAAATTTAATATTTTTTATCAAAATCTGAAAAATCAGTTTTGAATCGTCTTGTCATGTTTTACTCTTAGTATATGCCTTTTTCATAAACTTTTTATCGTGATTAGATCGAGAGTGGTAGATAGTTCGGAGGCAAAATTCTACGAAAACCTGATTAAGAAACATGGTTTTTTAAGCATAAACCATAATTTTTTTTAAAAATTTTGTTTATATACAACTTTTACAACTTTGCTTCAAATCACTTTAACCTAAAACTTACGGAAATATGATTTTTTACTCAAAAATCGAAATATGAGCTCTTAAATGAGTAGTTTCAGTTTCAGACTTGGTCAGTTCAGCAAAGTTGCAGCTTAAAATGTTTTCTACAACTTTTCTTCAGATCACTTTTACCTAAAACTCATAAAAATAAGACTTTTTTGTACAATGTTTTTAGGTGCCTGGCCAGACCCCGTCGTTGAATCGAGGGTTAAAGTAAAATTGAAAAACTTACATCACCCAATAAATATTTTGCATTTTTTTGGATCGACCTGTACTTTTTTTCAATACAATTTGTGTAGTGTACAGTATTTTGTTATGTATTGAACATTTTATTTACATTTAAACAAATTTTTTTATCTAATAAACTTCAAAAGGAAGGAGATGGTTGGTGATTTTTACTATTTCTATTTCTTCAAATCATATCTTAGCTATTATTTGATAACAAAGCAGCTGAAATGATAAGGAAACTATCAAAAAAATTTAAATTGAACATAATAAAAAAAAATAAAGTTCAAATCGTGTCATTGTAAAAGGAAATTAGTAAATAAACATTGAACACAGTTGTTCAATTAAGCAAACAAAAAATTTGATGATAAAAGACGATCAGATTTGAAAGGATTGTTTTATTGCCTTGGGCTAGAGTTAAGGAGTGTGGTCGATTTTGTTTTGATTGAAATTGTTTATTTTTGGTATTACATTTAATTTATTATACAAAAAATTGTAAAAAAAGGGGTTCTTGACTAAATTTCTTATTTTTTTTTTCAAGGAGAAAGAAGAAAACGAATTAAGCTCAAATTTTTTTTAAGAATAATCACAAACGCAGCTGCATTCATGTAATTTCATGTCACCCATCGATGTATGAAAGTAATTTATTTTTTTTTGCAATAATGCCATAATTCATCGTATGATATAATCGACATAATTTATCCCAAACGCACTTAATCATTTGTTTGAGCTTTGAATTATGATTTCTTATGAGCAAATTTTGTACAATTACACGATACAAAGATACTTTCTTAATAGAAATGCATTTTGCTACCTGGATTTTTATTTTCTTATGATCCATTTCAAAGTTTTTTTTGTACACTCTTAATTTTAGAAGAAATATAATTTTTTTTTTGTTTTCAAGTAAGGGACAAGTAAGCACAAAAAGGGATCTTACTTTCTTCATTTGGGTGTTGCAAACGGTCTTTTGTTATACCTTACACACTCACACACACATTAAATTTATTAGAAAAATGCAATCGACCATTGAAGACGCAAGATGCAATAAGAATGATTTCTCTTATAAAAATTCCACGTGGTTTTGATTAAAATTTATGAAGCATGACAATACACGGTTGATATTACATTTAATATTTTATTTATTATTGCACACACAGAGACACACGTTAAATTAATCGGGAGAAAGTATTGAAATTTCACATCATGGGGTGAATTATTGTCTCACTTTGACTATGAAAATAAAATCAAAAATTCCTTTTTAAGAAGGAAGTTGAGAATTTTTTAACGGACAATTTTCAAGGATAGTTTTAAACGATTTAATTATAGTTTCACTTCGATAAGATTTGGATTCAGAAAATTTTTGTAATATAACAAATTTATTTTAAATCTAACAGGTTTCTAATCAGATGGATTTCATTTAATGAAAAATATTAAAAAAATGAACGATATGGGTGGTTTTAAATACGAAATTTATGTTTTACATACAGTTTTTGTCAAAAAAATATTCATGAAGCAAGTGCAAAGCTAATCCTTTTCTTTGTTCTCCAATATATTTTTTCACAACAAAAACTTATTTTTATATTTTTGTGCATAAAATTCATTTGAATTTTTATCTCTGCAGATTCTTATCGCATCGTTTATGGTTGCATTCCTTGTTTTTGTATTTATTTTAGCCTGCTTTGCTTAGATTACTCTTCTTTGAAACAACAGAAGTGTTTTAATGAATTATCTTCGATATTATTATGGAAGATTTTGACGATTTGCTTCGGTGAAAGGTGGCAAAAGATGGTGACTGTTTGACTGTGGTGGATTGGACATACGGAAGATCTGGCAAATGCCAGAAAGGCTGCAGTCGATCGTCTTGTAAAAGTTAAGTTTAGCGTAAATTTCAAAGAAAATCATACAGAATGCCAGAGCCGTTCAGTATTTTCAATCCACCCTTGCTGTTTGGTATGACAGGAGAATTTTCTTTAACGTCCTCTGGTGTTGATTCCGTCCTCTAGATCTGATAGTTGACCTAAAAAGGTTTTTCTGATCACAGTTCCCGATTTCATTTCAATGTTTTCACCTAAATAAGCACAAAACGATGATTTACATCACTACTGTAGAAGAGATAATCAACTTAAGCCGAAAAAACCAAAGAAATAGAAAAAAAATAACTGGTTTACTTTTTTTCTTTAAAAAAATATCAGCTCAATTTTGTACATCATACAATTCCCATATACACTTACATTCAAAACTCCCTGATCATGCAATAAATCACAACAATCTTTAAAAAGTTTTGTTATATATTTACCAGCTCTACATATCAGAAGCGAGAAACACATGCAGGTTTTCTTTACTCACCATCCCTCGTTATTAATTAATTTTTAAACATGATTATTATTTTTTTAAATGAAATCAATTAATAAACGACCTTCAACCATAGAAAAAACCCATAAAATTGAATGTAAAATCAATAAAGAAAAAAAAAAGAAAGTTGATCTCATGTGCTACCCTCTCATCTCATTGATTGAGTTGTTAAATGGAACCCGCATTCACCGTGTTAATTAGGGCATAGAATGCAAAAATTTCTCCTTTTGTTATAACATAAAAATATTCAAAACACTTATCACACACATGTATAGAAAGCATCCTTGAGAGAAAATCATCTGACAAAACAAAAATTTGCGTGTATTGAAACAGTTACCCTCTTAAATTGACAAAAAGTGGCATTTAAATGTTTAAATAAGTGAATTTAATAGAAATTTCAATAATATTATTCATAAATTAACATTTTTTTTGTATAGGAAGCAGATTAAAATGCAATAAAATTCATTAACGCTCAATTTAATTTAAAAGTCTTATCGATATTTCTATCATTTTTATTTCAATTCAATTTCATCACATCCGAACGGTGTTACTTTAAGTTATTGACTTTCGTGAGTGTTACGATCTGTTGCACTTACGAGTGCATTTTGTAGTATTTTTGTGTAAATAAAATAAATACAATAAAATAAAAACAATGACCGGAGGCATAATGCTCATGAAATTGGAGGGTGTTTATGAGTGCTCTATGAATATTATTTAGGGGTTGCAATGCAATGCAATGCAATTCAATGACAAATTCATCCTGTTTTGTTTCATTGTGAGATCCTAGATAGCAAAATAATCATAATCATAATTATTATGAAATGAAAAAAAATGTCATGTCACATAACAATTAATTGATCAAAATAAAAAAAATAATAATAATAATAATACATTTTTTTTATTATTATTATTTGAAGTGTAATTAACTTGGACATTCCAATACAGTGCAATATAACATGAGAATTTAACTTTTTTTTGCTGTCCTGGTAAATTTTTTATCTAATTTTGTTTTGTTTTGTTTATTTTTTCATGGAACATAACTCAATACATTAATGTAGATTTTTAAAATTGATTATAGTTTAATTCTATTTCATATTTGACTCATTTTTTTCAGTTTTTTTTTGTCCATTTATGCATATGCTCTATGGGAATGCAGTTTTATATTTACCGTTTTTTTTTTTTATTATACATTTTTTGTTAGATTTACCATTATCAAGATTAGCATTTAATTTTTTTCTACTTTTTTTTTAGGTGCATCATAATTTGATGTGAGATGGCATCGATGCAGCTCTAATTGACATGATTTAAAAATGTATGTAATTTGATTAGAGAATGTTTGGCTTAATTATTTAGTTTTAAAAAATTGGATATTTATTTGGGTGGTATGCATATGAATTTGATGGAATGAGATCATGTGTCAATCTTTTAGGTGAGTTTTTTTTGGATTTTTTTGTTTTGCTAGTCAAATATTTCTAATTCAAGTGCAGTTTTCTATGATTTGATGGATTTTTAGATCGGGCCCAATGAAGGAAGTGAACTAGGAGATTAGAATCTTGAGCAGATGTGGACACTTTCATGACTTGAGCCAGGAAGCGTACCGTTGGTGCAGTGGTTTTACATACAAAAATTGTTCGTTCGACTAGGTTAAGCAACTCAATGGTGCTCGTTGTTGGATGGGTGACCACCTAGCAAAAGTACCCTACATAAAATTGTCATATGTCTGCATCATCCATAGTACTCTTACTATTCGAGAAAAAGACAAAATGCACATTAATTAGGATAAGACAACACTAGCATATATAGAATGATGTATGTGGATTACAAAAACCCCAAAGATATAAATTGGGTCAGGGGATCTTGGGAATCTGCGTTCGATTCCTGGCTAGTATGCTATCATAACATAATATAGCCAGGTCTTATCAAAATTTAGGACCATCAAGGGCAAAATTGTCTGGATGAGTCATTTTTAAATTAGTCAAACTGTGTGAGTCTACGTAAAAAGGGCACAGTGTCCTGATCACCCAGCATATTCTTGCCTATCAAAGTATAGACATTGAATGATTAGAATTGATTTCATTTCCAAAAATAGTTTCATACAACGATCCTTTTAATAATAATAAAACTTGACCTGAAATAAATGAAGAATTTAATTTAAATGACAAGCATCTGCATAAAAATTCGTATAAACAAATAAATTTGCATATGCTCTGTATTTGACTTCTACTTACATTTATAAATTCAAATTCATAGAATTTTCTTTGCCTTCATCAAAAGACGTCTCATTCCTTACCATTTCAAAACATGTAACGTTACTCGTATAATGAAAAGGTGCAAATTTCATACCTTCATAAAATTCACGTAAATACCTTTAATAAGGACAAAAAAAAAATTAAATAATAATAGTTATTGCAATATAGGGAGTAAAACCCATTTAATATGAAAATGAACACATGTACACTTAAAAAAACACATATTAAAATAAAAAAGTAAACCTACGATAACGGTGTAAGTTGGTGGAGTAAGAAGAGCGACAACTATTATTATTTTTATTTTTTTTGTTTAATTCCTTTGCAAATATCAATCGTTTATGTCTTGAGCACATACCTGTTGTACAACATTACACACATTTTAAAGGTAAAATTACTCACAGTGCTCACGTAAATTGGAAATAGGGGTCGCGATTTTTATTTATTCCTTTTCATTATAACATTTCTGGTTTTACTAATTTTTTTTTCCTCGATTCCATTGTTCATCGTAACGTTTGTGCAAATTTAAAACGCTGAATTGTTTACAATATATGTTGAAATGAAAAAAAAATGATACATTACAATTTTTGCGTCGCAATTTAAAGGACAATGACTGTTTTTTTTCTTCGTTTTCTTCTTTTACAACAAATAAAGCAACAAACAGTTGTTTACAAGGACACATACAAGAAGTAAAGATGGTGACCAGACCAAGACACAACATGCAATTTTTTTAAATTTATTTTCAAACAATAAGTCAATTCGAAAAATTGTAATAAATGTTTTGCGATTTATCACTGCAATTTGAGGGTTCATGATTCAATTTTTGTATTTTAGCACCTTTAACATTGCTCTACATTAAAATAATGAAAGTATTATGAATTTGAACGGTAATTTAATTTTCTTTGAGTTATTGATAAAAAAAAAATTAAAGAAAATAGAAGACGAAATTCAAGACAATAACAAACAAAAGTGAATAAGGAAGGATCTTTTGCACATTTTTGTTTCTGTATACATACAGACACGTTAAAATACAAAACATGTGACTTTTTGTTTGCAAAAAGACAAGCAGCTGCAATATCAACGACATGACACTGAACATAAGAAACGATGATTCAATGATTTTTTTCTTCATTTCATTTCTTTTATTTATAATAAATTTAATTTTTCTTGTACTTATACGTTAAATTATGATTATTGTTTGTGTTATTACTTTTCTATGGACTTTTTGATCACATATTCTTAATTTTTATATGTGCATACACACACATATGCACACATACATGAAATGCATCGATGTATGATGATAGTTAATAATAACAAGGAACAAAAAATATCTTCCTATAACTTTAAAGCTAAATCAAAAATTGAATTTTAAAAGGCATTGTTACGACAGTAGCTGACATTACATCAATATTTGCACATTAAAATGAGAAATGTAGAAAAAATCGGAAGAGAAAGAAACGTTAGATCGGAAAGGGAAGTAATAAAAGGGAGATATTTCATTATTTTCGTACTTTTACCTCATTTCACTTGAAAGTTCTTTAAACAGAAGTTTTTTTTCTTCATTTTCATTACAGCAATCATCGTGATGACTTTGATTGATATCGAATTTGCAATGAATGAAAAGGACCCAAGTGGTAGGTAAATGAAATGATTTTGGGTGGATCGAGGTGATTTGTGATTGAAAGTGAAACCTTACAATGGATTTTTTTTCTAATTTGAAATTAACAGAAAAAAATTTAAACAGCATCTGCAAAAATATTTCATTGAACTTAAGATGATTAAAGTATTTTTAAAAATATGTAGTGATTTGTTCTGCACATTTTTGATTTAATTAGAAGCCTTACAAGTAACGGGATTGTTTAAAGGGATAATTGACGTGTTAAAGTCAGGGATGTATGACCAGTCATGAACATGCTCAGCTTTACTTTAATGTTTTGGTTGACAAATAGAATGTTTCTGGGCTAATCACTGTAATGATCAGATTTTTGGGCGGCTGTCTGCCCTGCTTAGCTTTCTAAGAAGGTGTGGTCACTTTCCTGAATTGAACCAGGTCTCGTGGACTTTTTTTCTTTAGTTGTTTCTCTAGATTTGGTTCTTTCTTCATCAAATATGATGATAATGGGTATGCACAATGAACACGTCTGAAGGTCTGAGTGCTGGTTCTCTTCTGAGACCGCCCTAGAAATCTGATCTGATCTTAGTTCGGCTTTGATGGAGAAGAACTAGCACTCCCAAAAAAATTGTACATACCTATTCATCGTCTATTCATTCATATCTGATGTAAAACTGTCATTCAATGTACTTAACCTTGTCCTGTTAATGAACTTCATCGTGTAATATCTGTAAATTTTACATTGAAACCTGGTCATGATCAAAAAATTAAGCATATCAAATTCTTATGAATTTAAACAACTTTTTTACTTAAATGCCTCCTTTTTTTATTTTAAATATTCAATTAAAAAAAAAAAAATTCTCATTATTATATCAAACATTAATCAATGAAGATGAGCAATAACAATATTGTCTACATAACTGTACTTGTTAATTGAAATTTGATATTTTCTCATGTACATTTAAAGGTATTTTCATTAATAATGTGAATTAACAATAAAATTTGGATAAAATCCTGAATAAATAAATTTTTGTGAATGAATTTTAAATTTCAAATAAAAAATTAAGTCTCAGGACTGTCTTTAATAAGAGAAGGTGCGTAAACAAACATGTAATGTTTTAAGGGCTTTTAAAAAATAAAAGTAAGAAAAATCAATAAAAATCGGTAGATTACATTTAAAACGATTGTCATGAGAATTTTTGTCTAGCTTTGTTTCAATTACGATGATAGTCAGATAATTTGAATGTAATTGTTCAATTTCAATGAAAGATCCTGATCTAGAATGATTTGGACAAAATCAGGATGAAATTATCTTCCCATGCATAAAATAGTCGTAATAATAATAAAAATAATTGTTATAATAATGTTTCCTACCTGGAGTTGCTTCCTCTTGCGTTTTCTTATGCAACTTGGATTTAAATTTAGATTTAGTTTATTTTTTTGTATACACGTGTGAAATTAAATGTATGTCTCGTTACATTAAGGAATCGTCCAGGTGAAGAAAAAGGGAGGTTGATTGAACTTTTTAAATGAATCATACTCATGTAATTTTATATACAGTCAAATACAGATTATGAGAGAGAGATTATTGTGCTGTGAATTGTATAAGGAAAATTTCTTTTGCATTAAAATTTAATCAAATTGAATATTGTCTGACCTAAATATTGTAGTTTTTTTTGTTATTTTTTTTTCTTGATAGTTTCAATACAAAATATAGGGAGAAATTCGGTATTCGGAATTAAGGACAAAATAAATATATTCATAAGGGACAATATCTTGTAATGTAACAGTTTGCTTTCTCATTATTATTTTTTTTTTCTTCTTCTTGAAATGTACTTTCTATGAGAAAATGTAAAATGAGACCGTTTTATGGTCGCTTAATTAAATTTCATATCACGATTCTTTGACTTTCCGCAGATACAATTTTTTTAAGTGACTGATCAAATTTTTTCATATCAAAAAGTCGAAATCTATGAAATTGATGTTCTGAAACGTTGTTTTGTATAATCAGACGATTATATAGGCGAATTTCATACAAACGCACTTTTGAACACCATTCAATGTTACTTCTCATAATTTCTTTCGTCTCCTTCAAAAAAATTGATATACCAAGAAAAAAATAGAATAAACGAAACAATACACATTACAATTATTATTATTAATATTTTTCATATTTGTGCTCTGTGTCAAAGAAAAAATAAATTTAATTTACATAGACTTGCAGGGGACTATAAATATTTTCAAATAATGAAATTGATATAGTAATTGTAATTATGTTACTTTTCTTACTAGAACACATCCTGATCAAAAAAAAAACTTTCCACGGTGCATGAATTTTTCTAACGGTTATAAGATGAGAAAAAAATGCATCACAAGGGTGATTAAGCTAATATTTTACCATTTTTTCTATCATTTTACTTTAAGATTATACAAAAAAATCTATTGTTGAGGTGTGACAACTTTTATTTAAAATGCATTTCTTATGTTCTTATATCACATGAAAGTTAAAAGCAAAGAAAAAAATCGGACAAAAAAAAATTGTTTATAAAAAACTCTTAAAAACTTACAGATGTTAATCTCAAATGAAAACAATTGCAATATTATAATAATTGTTATCTCAATGACACAACTTCTAGTTCTTTTTCATAAGATTTTTTTTTTTCTTGAATATAATAACAATTAAATTTTTTTTCATAGAATTGATTTCAGTTCAAAATTTTAAGAGATTCAAGAATTTGAAAAAAAATTTCATGACAATTGAATTGAATTCAAATTACATTACATTGAAAACAAGGAATATGAGATCTATTGTGCAGAAGTCATGGTGTGAATTGTTGTAAAAGTCAAAAAGTGTTGACCATAAATGTCCTTGTCTTGTAATTTTACGAGCGCCATAGCAATAAAAGGAAAATATATCTTAAATGCATAATCTTACAAATAAATAGTGTCATATTTTGACCTGGCTCATAAAATTCATAATAACAATAATACGATTTTAATATTTATCGCATTTGTTATGGCGATTTATGATGAAACACTGCAAACTGGACATTTCTGATCATTTGTTCAGGATATTTTTTTTTGTCCTGAATGATATCATTAACAACTAACGCGATTATTCATTGCATTCATTCATTAAGACTCAGGTTAAATGGGTTTCTTTCCATTTTTGTGGTATGTGATGCAAAAGGGTTATGAAAAAAATTAAAATAATAATAAATGATAGTGAAATTGTAGCGTAATACATCAAAATAATATAATAAATATTATATACGCGGTGAAATATCTTTGGTCGCGCAGTATTAGCTCACTCATGTAATTAAATGGTCATCAGGTCCCTTTTCCCTTTGTAATATTTTCTTTCCTTTTTTTTCATTTGATGTATGAGCCACTATTTGAATGTGTGCGTATTAAAATGCATCATAATTTTAATTCTTTGATGCAATGAAGAAACAAAAAACGAGGTCATTGCATATAAAATGTTTTAATGTTCTCAGGTTAGTGTCATGTTATGTATTTTATATGTCATAAAATAGCGTGTTTAGGTTGTTATTCGTAATTTTATTGTTGAATTAAATTGATTGTGTTAAAAGGGATCAAAGGGACATTTATTTTGAAAATTTTATATTTTATGTATTTGCATTAAATGCCCTTTTCAAATATAAATTTGAATTTGTAACGGATTTATTATTTAATGGTTTATGCAATGAAATTCCGATGCAGGACGTAAAGGATCATGAAAAAAATTTGTTCGAAGGAAACATTTAAGAATGGGACTCAGTTGACATGGAAATGATAAAATTGATTTCTTCTACAACTATTTTTAAAAATTTTCAGGACTTTCTTGAAATCATGTCAAAGAGATTTTTTTGTATTGAATTTCAATTCGAACCGAACTCCTTTATTTTGGTTTTTTGTTAATTTGATTGTTAATTCACCGGGTGAAGAAATTGTTGGAGGTTCAATACAAAGTTTTAAATGAAAATAAGAATTATTTTCATTGAAAAATTTGTCTTCTAAGCAATTTGAGCGCCACCTATAAACTCATTGCTAAATTAATTTAAATTCTTATTGAGGCAGTGTAACTGTTATGAAATAAAGGAAAGAGAAGGCAACAAAACTGAAATTTCCCCTCACTTTATTTCAATTTATTAGAAGGACGTCTTTTGAAATGAAAATCCTGAAATATTCATAAAATGTTTGACTTAAAAGTATTGATAATAATAGAAAAGGTGAGATTTGAGTAAAAAATGTATAATTAAAAAAAATATGATCTCAGTAATTAATGAGATTAAATTTGAAATTGATGTTAAAGTTCATACACTTTAAATTCAAATCCAGTGGTATCTCCATTGGACCGCAGTAGAAATCTTAGTCCCAACTCTTGTCTCACTGGATTTAACTTAAGAGTGTAACAGTGTAACAATGTCAAATTTTTAATTTTGATTACGGTTATGTCAGAACTTAAATTATTATCAAAAATAAAAATTACTGAGAACTAATTCGGTCCAGCATCTTTAATCGTATCCGTTTTTTAGACTTGTGAAGACGTGATTTTTTTTCCGTAAATAATTAAAATTAAAAAAAATATTTCAAATTACATAATGAGACAAATAATTTTTATATCATTCATATTTCTAAGTT
This sequence comes from Culicoides sonorensis, assembly GCA_900002565.1. NCBI lineage: Eukaryota > Metazoa > Arthropoda > Insecta > Diptera > Ceratopogonidae > Culicoides > Culicoides sonorensis. Next base: position 839,024 of record LN483413.1, read on the forward strand.
TGTTCTCTGTGTGTTTAACGCGAGATCCGAGAAAAATTTTGAAGGATGTTTGTAAAAATGATCCAAATTTAAAAGAGTTTGATGGTGTACTTAAAGGATACGAAGAAATTGATGAAGATGCATTTAAGGATTGTAAAAACTTGGATTACATCGATTTACAAGATAATAATTGGCAAGTAATACCCCGAAACACATTTAAAGGCAAAGGATTAAGTAAATTAGAACAGTTATGGATAAGCGGTGGAAAGATTTCAACTTTCGATTTGGATTTAACTGATTTGAAACAACTCAAAACATTGACGTTTGACTATTTGAGTATCACTAGCCTTCCAAGTAAAACTTTCAAAGGATTAACCAATTTAGAAACAGTGTCTTTTCATACAAATCGGTTGTGTGATATTGACATTGAAGGTATTCTCGAATATACACCCAACTTGTCGTTTATTTACTTGAGCGATAACAACTACAAATGTAATCGTTTGCAAGAAATAATTTCTTATCTCAAAAATAAAAAAGTTTCAATATTTACGTCACCTAATTGGGTATTAAGAAGCCGCCATTACACACCCCAAAAAATTGAAGACGTTGAATGCTTAAATGATGAACAATGGCAAGCTGAATGTACAACTGATGCGTAAAAGTTTCTGAATCAACCTCAAAATAATAAACAGCTTGAAAATGTTTTCAATGAAACTCAAACAAAATAAAAGGATTCATTTTCATCACATGTCGATTTTCTTAAATTTATTACCAAAAATATGTCAACTTTAAATTTTTATACAAATATTATTCAATGTTATCATTTTTTTTTATGTATTCAATAAACTTATTTTATTGGGGGTAAAATGCTGGGATTTTTACTTAATAATACTCCAAGTCTTGAAATATTTATAAAATGTTTGACCTCAAAGTATTGATAATAATACAAAAGGTGAGATTTCTTCTAAAAATGGACAATCAAAAAAAAATGATTTCAGTAATTAAAGAGATTAAAATTGAAATTGATGTTAAAGTTCATACACTTTAAATTCAAATCCAGTGGTATCTCGATTGAAATCCAGTTGAAATCTTAGTTTTGACACTTGTTCCACTGGATTTGACTTGAGAGTGTTACAGTGTTAAATTTTTAATTTTGATTACGGTTATGACACAACACAAAAAATTCGGTCCAGCATCTTTAATCGTATTCGTTATTTTAACTTGTGAAGACGTGATTTTTTTCAGTCAAAAATTAAAATAAAAAAAATAATTTAAATTACATAATGAAACATATAATTTTTATATCATTCATATTTTTATGTTTGTTCTCTATGTGTTTGACGAGAGATTCGAGCAAAATATTGAAAGATGTTTGTAAAAATGATCCAAATTTAAAACAGTTTGATGGCACGAATAAAGGATATGAAGAAATTGATGAAGATGCATTTCAGGGTTGTGAAAACTTGGATTACATCGATTTACAGGATAATAATTGGCAAGTAATACCCCGAAATGTGTTTAAAGACAAAGGATTAGGTACATTAGAACAGTTATGGATAACCGGTGGACAGATTCCAATTTTTGATTTGGATTTAACTGATTTGAAACAACTTAAAACATTGTCGTTGAATAATTTGAATATTACTAGCCTTCCAAGTAAAACTTTCGAAGGATTAACCAATTTGGAATCATTAGCTTTTCATATTAATCGGTTGTGTGATATTGACATTGAAGGAATTCTTGAATTTACACCTAATTTGTGGTTTATCTTCTTGAGCGATAACAACTACAAATGTAGTCGATTGGAAGAAATTATTTCATATATCAGAAATAAAAATGTTTCAAAACTTACGTCAACTACTTGGGAATTAAGAGTCCGCAACTACACTCCTCAAAAAATTGAAGACATTGAATGCTTAAATGATGAACAATGGCAAGCTGAATGCACAACTGATGAGTAAAAGTTTCTAAATCAACCTCAAACTAATCAACAGCTAAAAGACTCATTTGTATCACATGTTGAAAATTTTTCTTAAATTTATAATCAAAAATATGTTAACTTAAAGTTTTTTATACAAAAATTGTTCAATATTAATATTTTTTGGAATTTTTACTTAACAATACTGGGATTAAGCTATAAAATATTTCTAGGATTCAAAATGATCGTTAGAGTCAGGATTGCCAATAAATTTCAAAGACATCGTCAAAATCATTCAAAATCCTGTTTTTTTCGCATAATCGCGAGAAACACAACAATAAAAAGATTTCGGAATATCATTTCTTGGTACCCTTACAATCATTTTCAAGATAAATGAAGTTGAAGTTTATTAAACTTTTCCTAAAACAAAAAAAAACACTAAATTTTCATATAACAAAACATTTCCAAAACACCACATTTAAGACACTTACTATCTATACCCCTAATTCTAATCTCATATATGAACTAAAAATAAGAAAAATGATTTAATCTCAAACAAGGACATTGACAAATGAACATGCATTCATTGTTTTATATTGTGCGATATATTCTCGCTATAACTTAAAAAATGAAAATGAAAATGAAGAGAATACGATAAAAATAAAATAAAAAAGTAAATAACAATAATAATGAAGAAAGCAAAAAAACAAAATGGGACCCAATGAAAAGAAAAAGGAAAATAAAATATTCAAGGTAAGATTAAGCAGAAAATACAAGTTTTGTGTTACATGTCAAAGTTTTGATTAAATTCCAAGATGAATATTCACAAATTTAAGTATCGTCATATTTTTCCTTTTTCATCATCCCTTTAAAATGAATTTCATGTAAAAGTGAGTCAATGAGACATAATAATTTTCCTCTCAATTTTCACATTTAAAAATAAACAAACACCAAAAATTATAATCATAATTTATTGTTATAAGTTTGGGATTAAAATGACAATTGATACACTTGATGTTCACTTTTTCTTTCATTTCAAACAATGCACGTGTCATGCACGTGAATCACTTGTTTCAATGCATCTCTCGTACAGTCCTAGTTATTAAATGGGTTGGAAAATAAACATACAAAACATTTATCAGATATTAAAGATTTTGAGTTGTAATCCAGTTGCAATGCACGCACTTCAAGGGCCAAATAATTCAATTAAGGCATGTCATGTTGATGATAAAAATAATAAAAATAAAACTCATGCTGCTTTGATCGATTTAATACAAGACATTTGTGTTTGGTATGTTAATGCCACGTTTTTCCTGTGAACGTTTATTTTTGGGTGATTTGGGTTTTCAAGAGGAAAATTAATAACACAGTAAGTGGATTGTAATCAGATTATCAATTATATTATCTCGCACTTCAAACTTGTCTGTGTCTATAGACATACAATTATTTGAATATGATTCATTTTACTTGTACAAACAACTTGCTGTTATAAGTTCAGGTATTAACTGACCTTGAGACTTCCTTAATCAAATAATTTTGTTTAATAAAATTACAAGCAAAAAAAAAAATAAACAAATAAATTTTGCGATGATAATTTAATGTCAATGAACTTTAATCATGGAATTTTTTATATAATTTCCGGTAATTTTTGATATTTTTAGATTTTATTTTATTTTTTATTTGAATTTCAATTTCAATTCCAATTGAATTGAATTGAATTCATTTGAGACCAAGAACAAACAAATAATTTACAAATTTTTCACAAACAAAATTATTCATTCCCTTGGCCGTTTATAATGTGAATACATGCCAAAAAATAATTATTGCTTCAAAATAATAATAATAATTTAACTAATTATCATAATCAGTTTCAATTTCATGAAATCAAGCCAAAAACCAGTACAATATTTTTCTAATTTATACGATCCCATGAGGCTCTTTAGAGCATTAACGTGTATAAAATGACGCTATAATAATGTAAATTTATATGAGGTTAATGCTGAGTAATTGTGTTCAACTCTTTTTATTATTATGAGGAATTTTTATTTTATCTCTCTTTTGTAAATTTTTATGCTTTAAATAGAAAAACAAATTAAATGACTTTATTCTTTAGCAGGAGAATGTGCAAGTTACATGGAATTTAATGACAATAATTAATTTTATATGCATTGGGTACAATTAAAGTCGTTTAAAAGTAATTTTCTACTGGATGATTACTGATTGAGACAGAAAGAAAAAGAAAGAGAGTGAGAGAAAAAGAGGAAGAAAATTTCAAAAACTAAAGGACAAAACTAAATTTGAGAAAAAAAATTCTTAGGAGAGTCAAAAAGAAACGTTTAAGAGAAAAAAAAGTAAGAAAAAAAGGAGAACCATTTTAAAGAGAGGAGAGAGAGAGAAAAAAAATTAAAGAGCTGAACTAAGTGAGAGAAAAAATCTCTAGAGGGAGTCATAAAAAACATTTGAGAAAAAAAATGCTAAGAAAAAAGAAAAAATACTTTTTAAGAGAGAGAGAGAGACAGAAAAAATTAAAGAGCTGAACTAAGTGAGAGAAAAAAATCTTTAGAGGGAGTCATAAAAAACGTTTGAGAAAAAAAATGCTAAGAAAAATGAGAAAATATTTTTTAAGAGAGAGAGAGAGAGAGAGAGAAAAAATTAAAAAGCTGAACTAAGTGAGAGAAAAAATCTCTAGGGGGAGTCATAAAAAACGTTTGAGAAAAAAAAAATGTTAAGAAAAAAGAGAAAATATTTTTTAAGAGAGAGACAGAAAAAAGTAAAGAGCTGAACTAAGTGAGAGAAAAAAAAAATCTTAGGAGAGAGTCATAAAGAAACGTTTGAGAGAAAAAAATTCTAAGAAAAAAGAAAAAATATATTTTAAGAGAGAGACAAAAAAAAGTAAAGAGCTGAACTAAGTGAGAGAAAAAAAAAATCTTAGGAGAGAGTCATAAAGAAACGTTTGAGAGAAAAAAAGGTAAGAAAAAAGAGAGAAACATTTTTTAAGAGAGAGAGAGAGAAAAAATCTCGAGAGAGTAAAAAAAAACATTTGAGAGAAAAAAAATGGTAGAAAAAAAGAGAAAAACATTTTTTAAGAGAGAGAGAGAGACCGATAAATGAGAGAAAAATCTACTCATTTTAAATTTCTCTTAATTTTCAGATAAACAAATGATTTTAAAACCCACACTTAATTTTTCTCTCATCATTCGACATGAACCATTCCATCACTTCATTTTTCATAACAGTAATTATGATCATTATTTTTATCTGTATTTCTGGTAAAATTACATTGAAATAAAAATCAACACATTAAAATAATAATTTTCATAAACAATAAATACCAGTCTTTGCCATTCGTGTGTCATGTTATGGATAAAATAAAAAACAACCCTTTTTTTAATTAAGAAAAGGAAGAATTTTGGTTATGATTGTTTTTACTGTTTTTTTACTGCTTTTATGGTTTTTAATTTTTACAACATGGAACTATCAAATTTTATGAAAAAATATTCAGAGAATTTCATTTTAAATTGAATCAAAAGCGTATTTTGCTAAAATCTTACATTTTACATTTAATATCTGAACATAATGAGATGAAAATGGTATTTTTTCCATATTTTACATGAAAATGTTGTAAAATTGCCTGCTGTTTTGTAAATTTAACTTTTACATATATTTATTGTTCACGCCTTATTTTCCACATCTCCTATGGTCTTTTTTTAATTCATTTCTGTTCCTAGTTATTCTGTTAATTTTATATCTTTTTGTCAAAAGTAAAGTACGACGAGTCCAATTCAGTCTCCTTTGACAATCAATTTAGTGCAAATATTGGTTTGCATGTAATTCAAACATCAAATGGCCTAAAGGTGAGTTATCGTCTCCTAAAACTACCCTAAATTGCCTGTCTTTTTTATTTGACACTTTGCAAAGAGAATGAAAGAGACAATCACGCATCAATTGTTTTTATTTGTTTATGTTTTTAACATTCATTCGTAGAATTTGATTCCTGTGCCATTTCAATGTAAAAGATGTCACAAAGTGTTTGTCGCTCCTGGTTTGTTTGCAGAACTAATGAGATATCTCAAACTCTTTGTCCATTATTTTCTCTGGCACAAAGGAAATTCAATTGAAATTGTTAAATAAAATTCGGAAATTATTGAATACTGTCACAATGATGATGGAATTTGAATGCAGTGACCTAGTAAATGACAAAAAGACGATGTGATAATTTTCAAAGAATCAAAATTGAAATGTATTTGCATTTTAAAATAACGAAAAGTAGAGAAATGATGAAATGAAACTTTTCAACGGTAAATTGTGGGCTTTGGTTGTGACAATGCAAATATTTTATCAGATATTGCAAAGACCGCATCACACTCTTTCATGGAAATTTTGTATCTTTTTCTGCATTGTGAATGGGATAATTTGTCAAACTAAATGAGACACCTTAAAGATAAATTATAAAAGTGAAAAATTTTAACGCTTGTGTTTACAATTCAATCTAACTCATAGTTTTCTAGAAATACTTTTCTTTTGCTTTGTCATATTTGTATTTGAAATGGCGTTATTCATTAATTACACTATTTTAGGGTTATCACATTTTTGACTATGAATCTGAAGGTTTGCAGTTGGATTCTCGCTTCGGCCATGAAGCTTTGCCAAGTCAAATGTCTCATTTTCTGGCTTAGTTAAAGGCTTCAAAAAGATAGAAACTGCTTGAAAAGTCAGCTTAAGAGCTGAGGTCTTTTAAGGAGGATCAAAGGTACGCACATTAACCCCCAACTGATCACCTGAGAGGCCTGATGGCCGTCTTATATTATCAATTTCAGAAAAATTTGAAGAAAACTCTCATTTGAAGCACAATATATGAATTTCAATGCAAAACTCACACCATGAATGAACAATTCCAAAAAATTCATGTGAAATGTTCATTAAATAAATGGTTCAACCACTGCTTTTCTCATCTGCCATCATCTACCTTTTATATTTTTCATGATACACATCGACATCATATTGCCAATTTTTTTCACAATCTACTTTAACATTATACGCATGAATAGGAAACGAGAAAATGATAGACGACATCGTGAAAAAGATATAAGGTTGATGTATTGCTCAATATCGCTAATACACTTGCCATACAAAGGTATATTTTTCATATTGTTGCTGTTTCATACAAAGCTCATCAATTTTATGGATGACATAGATGAAAATTTTGTTTCTCTACTTCTTGTTTTTCATTTTTTTTTTTAATATAAATAACACACACACACACATAAAATTGATAAGAAAAGAATGAACGAACATTTGAAATAATCTGTGATGTGTTTGTACAATGACATTCAAGTGTCATAGAAATGTTTCTTTTTTTGTATTTGAATCATTGATATGATGATGAAATACGACACACACACACACACACACTTTTTGAAATTCAAATTGCATTTCCTATAATTGCGTTCAATATTTTCTCATCTATCTCTAAATTTTGTGTATTTTTTTTGTCTCTCTTTTCAATAGGAATCATCATCAAACATCAGATGTGAAATACGAAAAAGAAAATCAACATTTATATGCATACAAATTGTATTTATATTTTATTTAAAAGTCACAAAGAGTTCACAATATATGCATAATTGAATCTTTTTAAATGAAAAGGCAGAGAGGTGAAAATTATCTCTAATTGTAGGATTGAATGAAAAGCCTCAATTTAATTTTAAAAAATCGTACATGAGGAAAGAAATTAGATCTCATGATACATTTTGAGTTGATTTTTTGTAGATTTTTCCAATAAAATGTTAAAATAAAGCATTGATTAGGAGTTTAAGTGAGAGACGAGTGACATGATTTTCAATATTAATTGAACGTGAAAGAACTGAATTGGATTCAAACCTTAACTCGAGTGTGAATTTGGAATTAGAATTCACTGTTTACTATTTTAATAAAACATTTTTAGATAATTTATAATGTTAAACAAATATTTTATGGAGGCTCATTTATTATAAAATTTACATACACACATTTGTATGATAATAAATTTCATTGCAATATTTTATGAAACAATTTACAAAACGTAAATACACACACACACACATTGATACACAAAAAATTAAAATTTATAAAATAAAATAATATTAATTTAAATTTATGCAAACCAAAAATTCTATACACAAATATTTATAATTAGCAGGAAAATTTTTGTGTGCTAAAACATTATAAAATAACAAAATTTTTCCAATTGATATAAAATCCATGTTATTTGCACACATTTGTGTGTATGTACGTGTATATGTGTGTGTATGTGAATGTATGTTAACCATTACTAGATATGACACACACACACACAGCAATAATAAGCAATGATTAGGCCCCTTGTGAATAATTAGTTTTGATTGGATTATTTTTGCGCGACTATTTCCTGGTCTTCTGTTATCCAGCGTGTTCAGCTCATTTTAGTTGACTTTTTATTTTGTATGAAAAATAATAATAATTATCAGTTTGTCACGAATGTAATTTTAACAATTTTATTACATAGAGAAATTTAGAAAGGATAATTAATGTGCGGATGAACACTTTAAAACCATGTTTGAACAAGGAAATTTATAAAAAATGATTTGTGTGTGTGTGTGTGTGTGTGTATGTGTATGAGTTCCTAAAATACGTGTAAATAATATTTTTTCATATTTTATGGTAGTTTAATGACATCATTTTTAGGAGGAAAAGAGTGAAAATCTGTATGAAAAATATAATGTGAGTCCTTTGGGACTTTATCACTGTATTTTTGTTTGTTGATTTCGCATCAGGTTCTTTTTCGGATATGAAAAATTTTGTATTTAAATGGAAATTTTGTGAAAATAACAACAAAAAAAAAAATCCTGTACAAGAACCAAACGATAACAATCACAATATGGTTCCTTTTGGTTGGTGCTTTAATGTGAATGGTCAGAAAAAGTGGTGGAACTCAAAATAACCGGAAACAGGGGTGTTTAAAGCTCAATTAAGAGCATAACCGTCCTTGAATGCTCTTGAACCTTAATTAGCTTCCTCTTATTGGGTTTGTCAGAATATAAAAATTTTCAATTCAGCAATTTCAGGTCTGATTCGATGTCATTTGATCTATATGGTGTAAGTTCAACTCACGTCATGATGAGTGCCCGAAAATTTTCCATTCATGTTTTTTGGCTTTTTCCATTAAATTGGGCCATTTAGTAATTTTCCATGATTTCACTTGCTTCCTTGACTTAAACAGATCATCAATCACTTTAAACCCCATCTCTGATTCTAGCAATTGAAAATAAACATAAAATAAAATCATTGGATAAAAAAAATGTATACAAGTTACCTATACACAGATCATATTGTCTTGTGCTTTTATTATGATTTCAAAAATTTGCTGTATAGCTTACATTAAAAACAATAAAAAAAAATAAAATATACAGAAACGTGTGTATAATTCTCCAGAGGGATTTGAATGTTTGGCAATTGTATTTTTTTTTCGTTCTCCAGCAGTACACACACAATTTTTCTGATAGAAATGTCACTAAAAATATGTGTATTTGTGCTTTTTTTGTGTGTTTTTATGATGAGAACCAATTGCCTCGAGCATTCTCATCTCCTCATATCTTTATATTTTATGAATTTGGATTGGACATAAAATGACGTAAATTTTCCATTCGATTGTTTTGTCTCTCTACCTCTTCCAACTGTATAGAAATTTTTTTTTTATATCTTCTTTTTATCCACTTGAGGACATTCTTGTTTAGAATTTTATTGTTTTTCTGTAGATTTTGTTGTATTCAAATAAAATACATGAAAAATGTGAAAAAAAATTGTGATCTTTGTGTATTGTGTTGTGTGTGCATTGCATTAGCAATCACAATCAAAAATTGTCCTTTTTTTCGGTGTGCTATTTAATAATTTACGTAAAAATTAGTTCATTTCAAATGCGTACACACTTTTACCAGTCGCACTGCTGTCCAATATTAAGAGGATTGAGTCTATTTTGTAATTTTCTATTATTTGATTTGATTTGAACTGAAAAAAACGATTTTTATGACTTTTCTTTTCCTATCTTATCTTATTTTATTACATCAATTTTACCTTTTGAATTGTAAATATTTTTTTCACTCTTAATTTGTTCTGTAAGAAAGAACGGAGATAATTTTTTTCTTATAATGAAATTCATTTCATATAAATATTTACAATTTTTCACTGATATTATTCATTTTCATATATGAAATAATAAGTTCACCGGATATTTATTGCTATATTTGCATTCTAAGCTACATTATTTATCATGCAATGATGCAGTTAAACCATAATATAGTCAACCTGTCGCCAGAAATGTGCATCACGATGAATGTGATACAAATAATTTGAATGTTTATATGGAAAATGTTGTGCAGTTATGTATTTATAGGTGTCGTTATGGTGCAAAATCATCAGAACAATAATAAAATGATC
>LN483412.1:0-89365 GCA_900002565.1 Culicoides sonorensis
CTTAACGTCACTTTACATGGCTGTAACTTTTTATGAAACAACACCCCAAAGATAATTTTTGCACCGTTAAATTACTCAAACTCACACCTTTTTATCGATCATAAGATGATTAAAATCGGATCAAATTTGATATTGTTTTGGTTGGAAAAATTTTGATACGATGAAGCTCGTTGTACTCATTTTTGGTCAATCTAAAAGTCATTTTGCACTGCTGTAACTTTTGATCCGACCATATATCAAAAATAATAATTGCAGTTTTGAAAACTAGAAATTTACACCTGTTTTTCGATTATAAGATGATTAAAATCGGATAAAATTTGATATTGTTTTGGTTGGAAAAACTTTGAACCGATGAAGCTCGTTGTACTCATTTTTGGTCAATCTTAACGTCACTTTACATGGCTGTAACTTTTTATGAAACAACACCCCAAAGATAATTTTTGCACCGTTAAATCACTCAAATTCACACCTTTTTATCGATCATAAGATGATTAAAATCGGATCAAATTTGATATTGTTTTGGTTGGAAAAACTTTGAACCGATGAAGCTCGTTGTACTCATTTTTGGTCAATCTTAACGTCACTTTACATGGCTGTAACTTTTTATGAAACAACACCCCAAAGATAATTTTTGCACCGTTAAATCACTCAAATTCACACCTTTTTATCGATCATAAGATGATTAAAATCGGATCAAATTTGATATTGTTTTGGTTGGAAAAACTTTGATACGATGAAGCTCGTTGTACTCATTTTTGGTCAATCTTAACGTCACTTTACATGGCTGTAACTTTTGATGAAACAACACCCCAAAGATAATTTTTGCACCGTTAAATCACTCAAATTCACACCTTTTTATCGATCATAAGATGATTAAAATCGGATCAAATTTGATATTGTTTTGGTTGGAAAAACTTTGATACGATGAAGCTCGTTGTACTCATTTTTGGTAGATCTTAACGTCACTTTACATTGCTGTAACTTTTGATGAAACAACACCCCAAAGATAATTTTTGCACCGTTAAATCACTCAAATTCACACCTTTTTATCGATCATAAGATGATTAAAATCGGATCAAATTTGATATTGTTTTGGTTGGAAAAACTTTGATACGATGAAGCTCGTTGTACTCATTTTTGGTCAATCTTAACGTCACTTTACATGGCTGTAACTTTTGATGAAACAACACCCCAAAGATAATTTTTGCACCGTTAAATCACTCAAATTCACACCTTTTTATCGATCATAAGATGATTAAAATCGGATCAAATTTGATATTGTTTTGGTTGGAAAAACTTTGATACGATGAAGCTCGTTGTACTCATTTTTGGTCAATCTTAACGTCACTTTACATGGCTGTAACTTTTGATGAAACAACACCCCAAAGATAATTTTTGCACCGTTAAATCACTCAAATTCACACCTTTTTATCGATCATAAGATGATTAAAATCGGATCAAATTTGATATTGTTTTGGTTGGAAAAACTTTGATACGATGAAGCTCGTTGTACTCATTTTTGGTCAATCTTAACGTCACTTTACATGGCTGTAACTTTTTATGAAACAACACCCCACAGAACTTTTGATCAAGAAAAATCATATCGATAATTTTTGCACCGTTAAATCACTCAAATTCACAGCTTTTTATAGATTATAAGATCATTAAAATCGGATTAAATTTGATATTGTTTTGGTTGGAAAAATTTTGAACCGATGAAGCTCGTTAAACGCATTTTTGGCGAATCTTGACGTCACTTTGCATTGCTGTAACTTTTGATCAAGAAATATCATATCGATAATTTTTGCACCGTTAAATCACTCAAATTCACAGCTTTTTATAGATTATAAGATCATCAAAATCGGATTAAATTTGATATTGTTTTGGTTGGAAAAATTTTGAACCGATGAAGCTCGTTAAACGCATTTTTGGCGAATCTTGACGTCACTTTGCATTGCTGTAACTTTTGATCAAGAAATATCATATCGATAATTTTTGCACCGTTAAATCACTCAAATTCACAGCTTTTTATCGATTATAAGCTCATTAAAATCGGATGAAATTTGATATTGTTTTGGTTGGAAAAATTTTGATACGATGAAGCTCGTTAAACGCATTTTTGGCGAATCTTGACGTCACTTTGCATTGCTGTAACTTTTGATCAAGAAATATCATATCGATAATTTTAATTTTTAATTTTAATTTTAATTTTAATTTTATCATATCGTTAAATCACTCAAATTCACAGCTTTTTATCGATTATACGATCATTAAAATCGGATTAAATTTGATATTGTTTTGGTTGGAAAAATTTTGATACGATGAAGCTCGTTAAACGCATTTTTGGCGAATCTTGACGTCACTTTGCATTGCTGTAACTTTTGATCAAGAAATAGCATATCGATAATTTTTGCACCGTTAAATCACTCAAATTCACAGCTTTTTATCGATTATAAGATCATTAAAATCGGATTAAATTTGATATTGTTTTGGTTGGAAAAATTTTGATACGATGAAGCTCGTTAAACGCATTTTTGGCGAATCTTGACGTCACTTTGCATTGCTGTAACTTTTGATCAAGAAATATCAAATCGATAATTTTTGCACCGTTAAATCACTCAAATTCACACCTTTTTATCGATTATAAAATGAATAAAATCGGATTAAATTTGATATTGTTTTTGTTGGAAAAATTTTGATACGATGAAGCTCGTTAAACGCATTTTTGGCGAATCTTGACGTCACTTTGCATTGCTGTAACTTTTGATCAAGAAATATCATATCGATAATTTTTGCACCGTTAAATCACTCAAATTCACAGCTTTTTATCGATTATAAGATCATTAAAATCGGATGAAATTTAATATTGTTTTGGTTGGAAAAATTTTGATACGATGAAGCTCGTTAAACGCATTTTTGGCGAATCTTGACGTCACTTTGCATTGCTTTAACTTTTGATCAAGAAATATCATATCGATAATTTTTGCACCGTTAAATCACTCAAATTCACAGTTTTTTATCGATTATAAGATCATTAAAATCGGATGAAATTTAATATTGTTTTGGTTGGAAAAACTTTGATACGATGAAGCTCGTTAAACGCATTTTTGGCGAATCTTGACGTCACTTTGCATTGCTGTAACTTTTGATCAAGAAATATCATATCGATAATTTTTGCACCGTTTAATCACTCAAATTCACAGCTTTTTATCGATTATAAGATCATTAAAATCGGATTAAATTTGATATTGTTTTGGTTGGAAAAATTTTGATACGATGAAGCTCGTTGTACTCATTTTTGGTCAATCTAAAAGTCATTTTGCATTGCTGTAACTTTTGATCCGACCATATATCAAAAATAATATTTGCAGTTTTGAAAACTAGAAATTTACACTTGTTTTTCGATTATAAGATGATTAAAATCGGATCAAATTTGATATTGTTTTGGTTGGAAAAACTTTGAACCGATGAAGCTCGTTGTACTCATATTTGGTCAATCTTAACGTCACTTTACATGGCTGTAACTTTTTATGAAACAACACCCCAAAGATAATTTTTGCACCGTTAAATCATTCAAATTCACACCTGTTTATCGTACATAAGATGATTAAAATCGGATCAAATTTGATATTGTTTTGGTTGGAAAAACTTTGATACGATGAAGCTCGTTGTACTCATTTTTGGTCAATCTAAAAGTCATTTTGCATTGCTGTAACTTTTGATCCGACCATATATCAAAAATAATATTTGCAGTTTTGAAAACTAGAAATTTACACCTGTTTTTCGATTATAAGATGATTAAAATCGGATAAAATTTGATATTGTTTTGGTTGGAAAAACTTTGAACCGATGAAGCTCGTTGTACTCATTTTTGGTCAATCTTAACGTCACTTTACATGGCTGTTACTTTTGATGAAACAACACCCCAAAGATAATTTTTGCACCGTTAAATCACTCAAATTCACACCTTTTTATGGATCATAAGATGATTAAAATCGGATCAAATTTGATATTGTTTTGGTTGGAAAAACTTTGAACCGATGAAGCTCGTTGTACTCATTTTTGGTCAATCTTAACGTCACTTTACATGGCTGTAACTTTTTATGAAACAACACCCCAAAGATAATTTTTGCACCGTTAAATTACTCAAATTCACACCTTTTTATCGATCATAAAATGATTAAAATCGGATCAAATTTGATATTGTTTTGGTTGGAAAACTTTGATACGATGAAGCTCGTTGTACTCATTTTTGGTCAATCTTAACGTCACTTTACATGGCTGTAACTTTTGATGAAACAACACCCCAAAGATAATTTTTGCATCGTTAAATTACTCAAACTCACACCTTTTTATCGATCATAAGATGATTAAAATCGGATCAAATTTGATATTGTTTTGGTTGGAAAAACTTTGATACGATGAAGCTCGTTGTACTCATTTTTGGTCAATCCTAACGTCACTTTACATGGCTCTAACTTTTGATGAAACAACACCCCAAAGATAATTTTTGCACCGTTAAATCACTCAAACTCACACCTTTTTATCGATCATAAGATGATTAAAATCGGATTAAATTTGATATTGTTTTGGTTGGAAAAATTTTGATACGATGAAGCTCGTTAAACGCATTTTTGGCGAATCTTGACGTCACTTTGCATTGCTGTAACTTTTGATCAAGAAATATCATATCGATAATTTTTGCACCGTTTAATCACTCAAATTAACACCTTTTTATCGATTATAAGATCATTAAAATCGGATTAAATTTGATATTGTTTTGGTTGGAAAAATTATGATACGATGAAGCTCGTTAAACGCATTTTTGGCGAATCTTGACGTCACTTTGCATTGCTGTAACTTTTGATCAAGAAATATCATATCGATAATTTTTGCACCGTTAAATCACTCAAATTCACACCTTTTTATCGATTATAAGATCATTAAAATCGGATTAAATTTGATATTGTTTTGGTTGGAAAAATTTTGATACGATGAAAGTCGTTAAACGCATTTTTGGCGAATCTTGACGTCACTTTGCATTGCTATAACTTTTGATCAAGAAATATCATATCGATAATTTTTGCACCGTTAAATCACTCAAATTCACACCTTTTTATCCATTGTAGGATGATTGAAGAATTGGAAATTTTGTCAAAATAACCGGAATTTAAGGTAAGTCGTAGTGATTTTTTTTCGTTAATTCAAAGTTGTATCATAATTTAACCATTTTTTTCCTACTTACTCTACTGTACCGCTCAATTCTATTATTTTATATTTAAACAAAGGTTTTTCTAAAGGTAAATTAAAAATATAAGAAAAAAAAACTAAAACTATTGTGAAAACCATGTACATTATATTTGTTTTTTTTTTCGTTTGATTGTAAATTTTATTTTTTTAACTCAGGGCAAAAACTGTACCTTTGTATTTTTTACATATCTTGCCAATGTTAAAGTTGTTTAAATTTTCTCAGTTTTCTTTAAAACTCTGAAATAACATTGCAGATTCTTTTCAAACACAATTTATGCATATTCATATTTTTATGTGCATTTCCTTTTCCTTCTCCTAACTAAATGTAAATTTTATTTTAGTTTTTTTTATTCTAGAAAATGAAGAAAAAAGAATACTACATTTAATTTCATAAAATAATAAAATAAGAGTATCAACATTGAGTCGTCACTAAACTAATATAATATGAGTTGATGTATTTTTGTTCTCTAAATAAGAGAAAAATAAAGTATTTTCATTTATATATGTTTATTTTTACAACTTTATTTAAACATTTAAGTGGAAATACATTTACCTTCATATTTAAAAAAAAAAATGGAATGAAAGGAAATAACATGTAACGCCATTAAGTATGCAATTTGCTTTACAATATCAGAAGACAAAAAAATCTTCAGTTGCATTTTTTTACTAGTAAGATGAAATTTTCAATGGAAAGAAAAAAAAAATTTACCTAGTAACTTACTTTTGATTTTTTTTTATATTTTATTGTAACAAAATTGTAATATTCAAGGGAATTCCCATTACTTTGCTTTACTTTCCGTAGTCTGCCATCATTTGTAAAGTAAAGTAAAATAAAATGATGGAATAATTTAATTTTTCTTTCATAATAAATTCTTATCAATTTTAATAATAAAATAAAATGAAATGAAAAATAATAAATTATATTTAAAAATACACATTGAAAGAGTTGAGAAAAGAGCAAGTAATGATGAGGAAATGCATTAAAATAAGGGAGAAAACGGAGATAATTATAAATTAATGGAGTAAATACCGGTAATTATATTGATTGTTTATTAATTTTATTGCACTGAACTAATTTGAACAAACTTTCTGCCAGTAAATAAAACACATTTCTAATTTGTATTTGATTTGAACTTGACCAGGCTCTTAAAATTAAAATCAATTGATAAGAAATCATCAAAAGTTATGCAATATTTCAAAATATATTATTTTTATACAGCACAAAGAACGATTGAAATGTTTTGAATTAGATTTCTGTATTCAATTGAAGTTTATTTTACTTGGTCATAAAATGTAATAAGAAATTGAAATTGAGTTTTAATTGAAATTCAAAATTTGAAAGTTAAAATAATAGAAAACTTTTAAAATTTTACAAATAATTTTGTTTTAAATGAGCTTGAATCACACTTGAATGATGTAAAATGAAATAAAGTTTGAATTGAAAATTTGTGTGTATTCAAAATAAAAAAAAAATATCAAAATTCTAAAGCAAAAGTTTGCTCAAATCAATTATTTACGATGATTAGTGTTTTTGCACTCAATTTTCAAGAGGAAGTGAAAATCAATAACAACCACCATAAACTTGAATTATATATAAAATTTACATGAAAAATTTTCTGTTGAAGTTCAAAAGTCATCATGGAATTTCAATTAAATTGATTCATAAATGGAGCAAATGAAACTTTTTTGTTAATTAAATGTTTGATTTCTTGTTTGAGTTGCTTGAGTTTGCACATAAATTATGAAAAGACAGATATTTTTTAGAATACGAGAGGAAAACGAGTTACAACCATCAATTATGAAAGGATTTTCATTTGATATTTACATGCAAAAAATTAATGGTAAGTTTAAAGATATTTAAAAGTTTTCCCTTTTAACTATTTTGAGGCAACAAAAATTTCAAGAAAAATTAAAAGACCACTATTTTATATTTTTTTGAAGAAAATCTGGAATCTAATTTTTTTTTCAAGAAAATCTGCCATTTTGAATATTTTTAAAAAATCCCCCATTTCGAAAAACATTAAAAAAATCTGTCATTTTGGAAAAATCGGCAATACTGGTAAACTTTCGGCTTTTGACCGTTTTCAGGCTCTGGAGCCCAATGCATCAGCCCAATCTCAAAAATAATTAGTTTTGACAAATGAGCACAAAATACCCGACCTTTCTCTGATAGAATATTCCGGAGGTATGAATCTCAGAGTATTTTTACCGATTTCAGGCTTTTGAGGCTCTAGAGCTCACACCCTGAGCCCAATCTAAATTTTTTTGAGTTAATAATCTGACTCTTCTCCGATGGACCATTTCGGAGTGATGGATTGAACAGACAAACGGATTTACGGAGTGCCGGCGGACAAACCGTCTTTAATAGTGCATTTTTTACTACCCAATTCCCTAAAAATTAGTGAGTTTTCGGCTCACAAAGTAAAATTTTATGTGATTTTTTCAAGAGAATTCTCATTTCCGGACTAAATTGTCCAGCATTGTGGGACTTTTTTTAACAACAGTATTCATTTATGTAGTTTTTCAAGGCACGGTAAAGGGTTAACTCCTTGACCTTTAAAATATAATAAAATAAAGTAATAAATAATAAAAATAAAATTAAAAAATCGAAAAAAAAATATTTTAACTAAATACTAAAAGTATAACGGTCATTTTGACATTTCCCCCATTCAAAATTGCGTGGCACAAATTTGTGTATGGTTCACAACCTGTTGCTTGTCATTTTATGTGTGTTTATAATTCGATGTAGTAAGTCGTGTTTTTCGTTTTCGCTCTAATTTTAATTTGATTTAACCGAGTTTTAAGTGAAATTAATTTAAAATTTTATGTTTAAAATGTGAATAAAGTGATAACGAAACATTGTACATAAAAATTTGTGTAGAAATTTTTGTAAAAATACATAAAATATTGAAAAACATAAAATTCTTGACAACTACCTGTTGCTTCTTCATTCAATTCATTGCACAAAAATGTATCTTTTTTTTTATGTGTATGATACAAAGATATCTGTACACAAAAATGTATAGATAGAATTTATATTTGTGTATGTATGTGTATGAGTGTTTACTTTTAATGTAAATAAATATTATTCAATGTTATGAATATTCAAAAACATTATAAAATAATAATGAAAATCATGATTATAATGAAAATTTTACATGAAATCGATTAAAATATATAAAAATTAAAAGGAAAAAAGTAAAAAAAAAATATTTTGATTAAAAAAATTAAACAAGTGAATTCCAATAAGAATAACTTCAAATTAATATCTTAAGTGTTCATTCAAAAAATAAATAAAAAAATTATCAGTGACTAGTCTTATCAGAAATGATTTTGTAATTATACCAATTTATTGGAAAAGTATTAATCAAGCAATAAAATAAAAATTACTTCTATTTCTCACAATCGTGTTTACATTTAAAATAAAAATATGCTAGAAGTGTTATGACAAGAAATTTTATAATAAAAATAAATAATAATAATAATAAGAAAATTAATCAAGAAAATATTTTTATAATGAATCATAAAAAATATTTTTGATACTTCATTACATACTCAAGTATAAGGATTAAATATAAGATTAAAATAAAAACAAATACAATTGGATTATTTTACAAGTAAAAATAACTTTATAAAAATGGAGTCAGCAAGTGGCTTTATTGGTATGTACATTTTTTTAATTTGATATAATTTACTCATGTCATTTTTTTTTTAAAAAGTCTAACTGAGCAAAAACAAAAGTTTGATGAGTGAATTGTGTTTGGATTAAGTTACAATTTCATGTCATTTTGTTTATATTTTTGTTGTATTTTTATTTAAAGCGAAAAAAAAACATTAATAATAGTCTGGACGTGTATGATGACGATGAATGATAAAATATTTAGTGGTATAACTGAGAGTGATGAGTAATCAGAAAATTCAGTTGTAAATATTTGATTATTGCTACTTGGATTTGATGGAATTGCTTTGACAAGGTTGTTGTTGAGGAAGAGTTGCTATTTTTGGACATGTATTGCCTTTGGAAGTATTGATCAGGTTATTCAGGAGATCGTTTTTGTGCGAATAGAAGGAGGCCATGTGGATTGGATTGCAGAGCCTGAAGTTGTAACGCACTGAATCTGTCCAAATCCGTCACTGTCGCTTCATAGAACCAGAATAATTCATCAAAAGGAGGTCAGATCAGACCAGATTCTTAGGACAACCCTCACCCAGTGGTGGATTGGCAATACTTGCAATCTGGCAAATGCCAGAAAGGCCATAGTCGATCATCTTGTAAAAGTTAAGTTTAACGTAAATTTTAAAGGAAATCATACGGATTGATAGGGCCGTTAATTTTCAATCCGCCCCTGCCCTCACCGATAAGAAACAGCGCTCCGACCTTCAAATGGGTTCAAGAAAAGTATCCACACCTTATCATAATACTATATGGGGCTAACTCCTTCACATTTCTGATGGAATCATGGTTAAGTAAGCGCTTCAGATGCCACACAGTGTTAAATGCTTAGGGAATACACTAAGAAGATGTACAGCAGTATCTTGCTGTTCGGAGTATCATTTGCAAATTGAAGATCTAGAATCAGAATGGTTAAGGTGATAGTTTAAAGTAAAATTACCATCTTGCTCAGTCCGGTTCAATCTGATCAGTCATCTACAGAGAAGCGAGTAGGTGTTCTCTTCATATTCAGGTCTCTCAAAACTACTATTAACTGGTCTCACTCCAGGTTTCCATTGAGCGATTTCCGAAAGGAGTTTAATTCAATCAAAAATCAAATCTGTGACATAGAAAAAAAACTAATATTTTTACACAATTTTTATTGTTAAATTCAAAAAAAACATCATCAAATCAATTATTCAAATCTCGAATGTCTCAAAATGTATCTTACCTTATTAGGCTGGTGCTTTGCTTCTTCTTTTTCTAATTCGACACACACACACACAAATAAACACAAAAAAAAATTAAGTGAAAAAGTTTTAAGTGATTTTCGTTTCATTTTTTTTTCTACTTTTAAAACAAAAGTTGTCTTTATTTTTATTTCATCTATTATTATTAAGGTCAATGTTTTGTTTGGTACGAAATTGATTTTAGCAAGGTTGTTGTAAGATGAAGTCAAGTAATTTTAAGTAATAAAATCTATTATTTTATGTAAAGTGACTGCGTGGGTGGCTTAATTACATTAAATTTCCCTGATTTTCTTGATAAAAACATGCAAAAGATGAAGTTTTCCATAAAATCTTGATAAAATGTTAATTATTTTATCACTTCATTATCACTTCTTACACCTTACGGTAAATGCTGAAAATAAGAAGTTTTTTTTTATCACATATAAGTTTTAAAGATCTATTTCATTTTTTTTTTATCTCACGTACTTTATCTTTTTGTATTATCTTTATCTACCTGCTAATAATTTGTTAATTTTTTTGTCTTATCTCTCTCTCTTTTATTTGTCTGATAGTAGGTGTTATTATTTTTTTTTACCTGAACCAAAATTTTTATCTATCTGTCTACTTATTTTCTGTTACAATATTCATGGTCTGTATTTCTAAAAAAGGCAAAAGTACTTACTTGTTTAAGTGTATTTCTTTTACTTTTAACTCTTCATCTATGTTTCACATTCTTGAATGTGACTCTGTGTTAACAGTGTTTTTTCTGATAAGAATTTTAATTAACAATCTTTTCATTATCAAGTTGTTCATCATAAAAAGTCGTTTGTTTCAATCTAAACATTTTATATCCATTGTATAACTGTTAGATATTGCACAATCAAATCACGCGCATTCTTTTCTTCTTTTCATATTATTTTTAAATAAACTAACATTTAATTTTAAAATTCTTTTTCTTTCTCTCTCTCCAGGCAGACATTTAACTGAAGTGTGTTTAGACAATGTCATGCTTTCACAGATAAAGTGTTTGATTATAAAATGAATAGGATCAAAAATGACATTTAGAATGAAGGATATTCAAATGTTTATTTGATGAATGTGTTTAATTGCATTTATTTGATTTTAACTGAATTGTGATAGGATTTTATGTGAAAGAGGAGGAAATAACGTGATATGTTGATGACATTGCAATTAAAAGTTATTGAAAGTGTGTTGCTGAAATATTTTTGAGGTAGTTTTAGTTGAATGAGAGAATGCTTTTTAACCAAGAATTGAGCAAAGTTGTTTCCTAGCGACTTTTTCAATAAACGATCCAGTTGATCGATGTTGTGTGAGCCGTCCATCATCGGATTATGACAACTCCCTCACAATTTCTTTGAACCGATGTTATTACAATTGATCATCAGTAATTACATAACCTTATTTCATCAAATCCCCTTTCGTTTTACTCCTAGCATATCCAACACCAAAAAACCCACACACATAATTTGTAATTTTAATAACCAGAAATGCATAAATAACCATAACAAACACAGTTTTTAATGTAAACAATTTGTATTTCACATAAAGCTTATATCTCGAATTCGCATATTAATGCAAAGCCTCTTGTGTGTGTTTTGTCAATGTTTTGAAATTCAATTTAATTAATAAAATGTTTGATGCTCGTTAAAAATGTTTATATATTTATATTTGAACTCAACCCGAAGTATTATTGCCAGTTAAATTTATCGAGTAAAACATTGTTATTGATTTGTATTTGAATATTTATTATTATTGTGTAGATTGAAACAATCAAACGTGCAATCAAGCACAACAAATTAGTGCATATTGAATTTGACAAACTGTTCAAATAAGTGAGGAGAGAGATGATGAGATGCGGAAGAGCAAAAAAAAAACAAAATCAACAAAAAATTTAAATGACAAACGAAAATAAATGTGCATGATATCGATGAAACATAAAATAATGAAAAGTAGGGCAAATTATCTGCAGTGTGAGATGTCATTGTTTACTACTACAGTAGTCTAAAAAGGTCACGCATCACCAAAGTTATTTGTCTTAAACTGTTTTTTTTTCTTCAAATATTTCTCTAGGCAATGATTCACTCAATTCAACAGAAACTCAAAAAAAAATCTTAAACAATCTTCAGTTTCATACTCAAAGTAAACCATTCAAATACCGGCTTAATGAAATGCATTCTTTTTATGATTCAATAGAATGACAACATTTAATGTTCAAGAAAATAATAATAATAATAATAAAAAAAAGGAATGATACGAAGTCAAAGAAAAAGAGAACAATGAATTGAATGGCATTTTTAACAGTGCAACACATCATATTTGAGCGTTCGTTCAACTTTTAACTAAATTATAAGAATAAACAATGAAATGCTGTTGTGTGGCACATATTTATTAACAATTATGATTACTGTTTCGGGTTAAATATGCTTTTAACTTACATTTAATTATAAAGAATTCTACTGAAATGAGACAGAAATGAGTCTAATTAATTCTATTAAAAAAAACCATATGTTTATATATTGATTGACCTTTACACATATTTCATTTTAACTTTATAAAAGAAACAATGATGTTAATTCCATAATAACGATTAGTACCCACATAATTTTATTCATTAAAATTAATAATTTTTTGAGTGATTTTTTTCTCTGTTTTTTTTTTGTTGTTGTTGAATAAATATTTGCCATGCCCTCATAACCAAACTTAGAGCAATGAGTGATAAATATAAATTGCCATTAAGAGTGTAATATTTGCTTTAATAAATTATTATGGACAAAAAAAAACAAAATAAAACAGTTTTTATTGACCATTCAATGTTACCTCATAAATATTACCATTTTTGTGTTAATAATAATAATTTTTTATTTACCTTAGACATGAATTCAAGACAAAAGTCATAATAGCTTTTATTTATTTTGAAGGAGTCATTTTTTATATATTATCCGTGAAATATGGGCTTTCCAACTGAATTGGAAGTCATTTCAAGTTGATTTTATGAACTTTCATAGATAATATTGTTAAAATTTAACATTAAATTACTTTTCTTATCTAAGAATCTTAAACTGCTTAAAATTATAGAATAAGTTTTAACATAAAAAAAGAACAATCTTGAAAGTAATTTTTTTTATATTTTTTTTTCAAGTTAGCCGGATTTACTTTAATGACATGTTGAAAAGAAAAGTAATTTTTTTTTTCGTTTAAAAGTACTATCAAAGAAACTTGTTATACAATCCACTTAAACCCACTTCATTATAAAAAGAAGTTGTTCAAAATCAAATTAAAAATCTCTTAAATTAATTATTCACACATATTCTGTATTTTCTTTACAAAATCTTGTAAAATAGTGAATGAGAGATGAAAAAGTAATTTAATCGAGGTATACTTTGTCATTTTTTTTATTTTCAATTAAATTAGGATGTTATAGTTTTGATACTTTGAAAAAATTTATAACAATCAATCGCAGGCCAGACTTATTTTTTCTAGTGCAGGTGAACTTTTTAAATTCCAGGAATTATTCAGAAGCAATTAACCAATGTACTTAGGCTTTCACTATCCTAACAGTGCTTTCACAGTTAAGACTTACCAAATATACAGAAAATAGAATTAACAATTCTAAAGTTTAAAGTCTCTATATAATCTCGGTTTTACTAAGACATCAAAATTACTTATTTTGTTGAAAGCTGGCTTCTAAGTCTTAAGTCGTTTTCAAAATGTTGATGATTTATTAGTATTGATGTTGTTACACTTCCTAGAAACCTTAGTTCCCACTGATTTTGGGCTGAGAGTGTAAATTATCATGTGTTTCATTCAAACGAATTTTAATATGCAGGGACTGGGTTTCTAACCCCAATTCTTCTGAAAGTTCAAACCCTTTCCTTTACCTTAAGAAACTCACCTTCACAAAAAGAAATCTAGTGTTGACATATCTGGTGACTGTTTCCAGAAAATTCTCATCTTCCGTTCAACCAAACAGACTTCACAATTTTACCTTGACGATGTTTGGTATTCCCTCAATATTTTGAAAAAAACATTAAATCTGTGTCTATATTAATAAAACATGGAAAAACTCCAATGTAATATTTGCATTTTCATTTGAACATTAAGAATACGTTTGACGTAAAATCAATAGATATTTGTCCCATGTGAATTTGCTCGGTGTGACATAAACATCTGGCACTTCGTTTTTTGTGACCTTGAAAATATGGTGTAATAATACCTCAAAAAGTTACTCATCACTGAATAAAAGTGAACTGAAAACAGAGTATTTGATTATATAACATTAATAATATTAAAATAAACACGAAACAGATAATGATATACCGGTTAAATATCATATTTACAAACACATAAGCAAATTCCGTCTTATTTAGTTTAGTAAAATAATATCATTTGTGGTATTTACTTACCGGCGAATAGTTACGAAGAAGAAATAACTCATACAACAATGTTTTTATGTAGATTTTATTTAAGAATTTAATGTAAATTGCAAAAAAAATAGCTAATGATAAGAAATACTTATAAGTGCGTTTCTATATAAAAATTTTGTTTTAAATGTTTACTTTATTTCATTTTTATTTGATCATTTTCCCACCTTTATATACAAAAATTTTAATTGAAATAAAAGACTGTTGTGTTGATGATACCTTTTTACCTACCACAATATTTATTTTTGTATTTTTAATAAAATTTTATGATATATTATTATTTTATGTTATATTTATTACATACGTCATACAAAACACGTAGAATGCACACACGTGTATGTGTTCTATGTTTATATGAATGCGGGAATAAAATGAAAAATACTGTTTTTTAATCCAATTCATACATAAATGTATGTATTCACCACGTACTACATTTAAAAAGTACTATTGCGCAGTTTCCTAGAAATGACTCCGTGGCGCAACGGTAGCGCGTCTGACTCCAGATCAGAAGGTTGCGTGTTCAAATCACGTCGGGGTCAAGAAATATTTTTTTTGTAAACTAACTTTTTTTTCATGTTATTTTCTTTTAATTTGAAATTAAATCGCATAATAATGAACAATTAAACTCAGTCATGGTGAAATATGTAGAAGAAGTGAAAAAGGAAATTAAAATGCCAAATTCATTGAATCCGATCCATACACCGCTATTTTAATTTTTTTATATCGTAATACGTGACGATATTTGAACACATTTACAAAAAACTGTAAAAAAGCCGCAAATATAACCATTTATGTAAATTTATTATTTTTGAATTGTAAATAATAATGAGATATAATTTTTTATACTATTTCCTTTTAAAATTCATTTCATTTGAAAATTTTAAAAAAATAAATTTCAAAATAAATGTTTACTTTTACTTATAAATTGCATTGAATCTAATTTACTCCAGACATGGTGATTTGTCTTGAGGCTGAGAAAATCATGAATGAATAAAAATCTGTCAAACCGGTTCACCTACGCAATATTTCATTCATAAAAGTAAAGTTTTAAAAATGTGTTGTTTTGTTTGTTTTGATGTGATATCAAATAAATTCTTTATGTTTGTTAAAATTTGTATGAATTTAATTTAGATAAAACATTGAAAAATTCCACGTAATTTCCTTAAATTTTTCAAAATATTAAATTTCACATCAAACTTCCACCAATTGTTCTGTTAACATGGCAATGAAACGTGTCATTCCTGTTTTTTATTGTTATTTTTTTTTTAATTTTACATAAAAACTTGAAATACAATTAAAAGAGTACCACGGCTTGCACTGAATATTAAAATTTTCAATTGAACAAAAAAAAATATTTTGATTTTAATTTTTTGAGAATAAATAAATAAACATAAAAATTAAATTTTCTCAATACTCAATACGAAATTTATTATGCAAGTTCACGTAACTACTACTACAAATAATTGTGTTGAGTATTTTTTTTTAATGAATATTAAATTGAAGTAGGAAAAAATAACAAACAGACTTATTAACAAGATAATCGACCTACGCTTTACAAATAAATTTGAGTATGATTAGGCAGATGAAGAATCAATTATTGATTATTTCACTTCTTTCGTATTTTCTTCAAAAAAATTGATTGAAATGAAATTATTGAAAAGATTATTTATTAAATCTAGTGTTTCAACGCTCCGAACCCCATCCGCATAATATGTATTGACTAAAAGAGGCCTTAAAGGCCTATAATGCTTGAAATTTTTATTCAAATTAACAAGAAATCGTTTTACCAACCTGTAAGCGTCAATCAAAGATCCCCATCTGCGGATCAAATCAATTTGTACTGCGGGACGTTTTCAACTTAGAGTCCTTTACAAGCCAAATCCACTGAGGTTCCAATGTCAGACCTTTAGTCAGAGTCAGTGTCCAGTGCGAATTTTATTTAGCTCATCAGTCAGACAATGAAACGGACTCTTAAGCACATTTTTGATCAAAAAAGCCTTTCAAAACCAATTTTTTTCTTGACTCACTTAATTAATTTCATCATTCATTTTTATTTAATTTGCCATTTCGATTTCAAATCTCTTATTGCAAAAAAAAAAACACTATCAAGTGAAACTTAATTTCATAATAACATTATCTTGCAAAAACGATGTTATGCTGAACTGATATTTGAATTGTCACTCAAATCTTTCCTGTTAAAAACTGATGAATGATGCGAATATACCACAAAGATACCATTTTTGTCTCTTCTTTTTTTCATAATACTTTTTTTTAATTAAATAAGTAAACAACAAATATTTTATTTTATATCATTTCAATAGAAAAGAGAAACTATACCTCAATATTTGCTTGCATATCAATGTTGATTATAAGAAATAAACCGCATGATGTTTACTTACAGCAAAAAGTGTTAGTTTAAAAAAGTCATTTGAGCATAAAATAAATGCAACATGCCTTAAAATAAAAAATAAATAACTAATGAAAATGTCTGTTATGAACATTTTACACCTTTTAAGACTTTGTATGCAGGAAATCCATTAATAAGTAACATAAAGATATCTCTTTGATATGCAAAAAGGGAAAAAGTAATTTATGAAGGTGGTATAACAAGTTATTTGAGTTGTAACTTCATAGAGATGAATTTTTTGTGTGTCATTTAAGTTGACCTAATTAAGTTTTTTTGTCTCTTTTTACAAGATAAATAGAAAAGACAATCACGATGTAAATTTCATAATGATGATGATGAAGGGATTAAAATGAGTTGAAGGTCATTTAGTGTCTTGTAATATGGTGTGTTATAGATGCATTATATGATTACAAAATTAACATGGTCTTATGAACTTAAGTTATGTAAAAACAATCAAACGAATGTTAATTTTATGTTATATCACTCAACTTTTCTATGAAATTGTGCATTTTGTCATTTTTTGCCTCTAAATATATAAAATATTAACTTGGTGAGTTCAGAAAAGTTGCTGCTTGGAATATTCTCTACAACTTTGCTTCAGGTCACTTTGCTTTCTATCTGAAACTACCTCACCCATCCTTTTCTCTCTCTGTCTAGCTCTTCTTCTCCAAACAACTCTTTCTCTCACCCTCTTTTCTTTTATCATGAGAAATATGACAAAAAAAAAGTCAAAAATGACATAAACCGGTCAAAAACTTTCATAAAAATGGTTTTTGTCTTATTCCATTTAATATCACATCCATTTAAATTACGAAAAGCGACGTTGAGATGGATCAACTATATATGAAACTATTAAAAAATTACAATGTTCCCATATAAAACACACACATACTGTTAATTAAATTTTACTGCAAACAATAATATTATTGTTAATAAATGGAATATTTAACACTTGCATGTCACTCTTCATTAGTGTTCATTTCATATAAGTTATTATGATTATAATAAGACTACTTTGTTTTTGTATAAAACATTTAAAGAGTCTTTAACTTCCACTAAAATAAACATTTTAAAAGGATTCATGTCAGTAAATTGTAATTTCATAGTAAAATTTCACTATGAAATATCTCACAGTTGCTAAAATGATTCAAAAATCACATATTTCATTATAGATTTAATTAAAATTAAATAAAAAAATTCATGTAAGACATAAAAAATTGAAGAACGTAATCGTAAAAAAATTACATGAACGCATTTTCTATTATCGCCTTTACAATTTCTTATTCGATGAATTTGTAAACTTTTTTAAGACGTTTTAGAATTTTTCAAGGGTTTGTAGAACTTTTTTGAAGTTTCGTTAATTTTTTTTAAATTTTCTTGGCTTTTGAATTTTGAAGTTCAGATTATTACCCGTGCATACCGGTTGTCATGATTTGAGGGCCAGTCACCATGTTTATCTAGCGAGAATCGATCTGTAGAGTTTTTTAAAAATTTATTTAATTTACCTTAAGCTTTGTAGACTTTTCAAAAACTGGTTGAAGACTTTTTTCTTGTTTTCGAGACTTTTTTAGTTTTTTAGAGTTTTTTTCGAAATTTTTTAAAACCTATTTTAAAATTTTTAGTGCATTTCGTAGCCTGAAAACGGTCAAAAGCCCAGAATTTCTCATTTTTTAGAATTTGTAGATTTTTTTTATAAAGTTTTGTACAAAAGTTTTGTAGAACTTAAAAGTTTCTGAAGGCTATTTGTAAGCTTTGTAGTTTTTTAAGGTTTTTAGGACTTTTTATTTTTTTTAAAGTTTTCTAGGCTGTTATTTTTAATTTTTTAAAGTTTTTTTCCGAAATCTTTGTAGACGTTTTTTAAATTTTTAACATTTTTTAAAATCTGTAAATTGTTTCATAAAGGTTTTGAATACTTTTAAGTTCTGAAGACTATCTCTTAAGCTTTGGAGACCTCTTAAGGTTTTCAAGGCTTTTCAATTTTATAAAAGTTTTCTAGGCTGTTATTTTAAATATTTTCAAAAGCTTTCATAGACGTTTTAAACATTTTTAGTTTTTTTTAAAAAATTTGTAGATTTTTAACTTTTTTGAATTTTTAAAAGGGTTTTGTAGATTTTCTTTAAAGCCGTTTAACGCTTTATTGAAGTTTTTCGGAGTTTTCTATTTAAAACTGTTATACATTACGAGAAAGACGGACGTATGGACTTGTGCTCACAAAACAAACTTTTCAAATCGACAATAAATGCGTTAAAAACTTGATTTTTTAATTAATATTACCCTGTAAATTGTGTGTGGTATGAATTGGAATGAAATATATCAAAGATGATTTGTCCCAATTTACGACAAAAAAAAAGTTTTTTTTTCTTTTAAATAAAAAATGCAAATAAACATCCATACATATTTAGTGACAACTTGACAGTTTTCTGATACAGATTTATTAAATTTGATTGTTTTTTGATACAGATGATCATTAATTTTTATATTAATCAATTCAATATTTATTTATAGAGATTGAATTTTATTGTTATTTGTTGATGAAATTTATATCAAAGTTATAAAAAAATTTAAAGTGTGTGATTTTTTGTTGTTGTTTGTTTCTCGGTCATAAATTTTCGAGATTGATTAGGCAAATAATAAATAAAATAAAAACTAATCATAGACTCAATGAATCTTCTATGGATGAAAATGTGTATGATGCCATGTATGCTGATGCAGGAGAATAGACCATGAAATTTTTGCCATTTATATTTCAGACGGAATTGTTATTCAAATTGAGAAGTATGTTTTTTGATAAAAGTGAGACAGAACGTTTTTGTGAAAATAATAGAAAATATTTAAGGGGATGGTTTGGTAAATGTGTGTCTTGAGAAAAATGTTTTTCATTAAAAATTGCATACCTCGATAAAATTTAATTTGATTTTTTTTTCTTTAAATTTAATTTTTTCAGATGAACGACAAGATGTCCAGAAGAAAACATTCACAAAATGGATTAATGGATATCTGTCAAAGGCGAATGCTCCACCAATCCGTGACCTTTTCATGGATTTGCGTGATGGTAATCGCCTATTAACACTTTTAGAAGTGCTGACAAATAAAAAATATGTAAGTAATTTAAATTTCTTTTATATCATAACATAAAATTCACCTTTTTTCATAGAAACGTGAAAAAGGACGAATGCGTGTCCATCACATCAACAATATAAACAAAGCATTAGACGTAATTCAAGCTAACGGTGTAAAACTTGTAAATATTTCAAGTAATGACATTGAATCAGGAAACGAGAAATTGACACTTGGCTTAGTCTGGTTAATTGCTTTGAGTTTTGATGGTCGCAAATTGGTTAGTTCACAAGCTGTTAGTGGCATAGAAAAATCACTAATTGCCTGGGTGTGTCAATTCACTGAATTACATGGTTTGACTGTCACCGATTTCTCCTCATCCTGGTCAGATGGTCTCGCTTTTCTGTATATTTTGTATGAAAACATTCCAAAATTTGATTTAAGTGAAGCCGTTAAATTGCATCCCATTGCGAGACATAGGATGGCCTTTGACTTGGCAAGTCGTCACTTGCAAGTTGAACAACTTTTAGAACCCGAGGATGTGAATACACTTAAACCAGATAAAAAGAGTATTTTAATGTATGTTATGTGTATTTATAATGCAATTGATTCAAAGAAACAAGAATTGGGTGAGATGCGACAATTAGCTGAACATGCTGGAAGTGTTGAGGAAATGCAGTTACTTGATGAAAAAGACATGGATGTGAGAGATGAGGGGACTCGTGTTAAGCGATATGATCATGAAGGCAACATTTTGCCATTACATGCAGGAAATTTAACACAATTAGATGAAATTTCACTGGCAAAATCCATTGAGGATCTTCGTCAATTTCCATTTCAATCAAATTCCGTTCAAATTAATCCTAATGTGAATATTGTTCGAAGTATTGAACATGCAGAAACTGTTAATACAGATTTTAAGTTAAATGAAGCACGATTAAGTACGGGAGAACTTTTATTACCCAAAGCAGATACTCAATTTTATTGGGAACAAAAGTCATCGCGTCCCACTTCGACAGCGACAAATTTCTCTATTGAAATTACGAGTTATGAGACCGCGGTTGAAGAAGTTCTTGCATTGCTGTTACGCTCTGAAGATATAATCGCAAAAGAACTGCCAATTGCAAGTAATTTAACTGAGGCACGTCAACAATTTCATGATCACGAAGAATTTATGCTCAAACTCTCGGAACACCAATCATATGTTGGAGCTGCCCTGGAAGAAGGTGCCCGCTTAATTTCCGAATCACAAGCCAGTCAAAATGGATTATCGATTGAGGAACAAAATGAAATTAAACACCAATTATTTTTGTTAAATGAACGTTGGGAGACTCTGAGATTAAGAGCTCTCGATGTCCAATCAAAAATTCATTCACGTCTAGCCGAATTACAATTCGAAAAAATAGATGAATTGAAAAAATTTCTCACTGTAACAGAGGATCGCATTTCAAGGATGGGCGGAATCGGGCCGGGTCCTGAAGAGTTAAAAACCCAATTGGAGGAACACAAGAAACTCCAATCTGACCTTGAAGAGCTGAAAAATTTAGTTGATGGACTAAGTAATTTGGTCGTGATTGTTGATTCAGATAATTTTAGCGATCTTGAAGATCGATTAGCAGCACTCGAAGAACGGTGGTCACATGTCCTTAAATGGACCTCCAAACGCTGGGAGAAACTCCAAAAAGTCAAAATATGTTGGATTAAATTATCAATTTATTATCAAATTATATTCAGATGGACAGAAGCTCGTGAACGCAGTTTAATTTCATTGGAAGGGCAAGAAGTGAAAGAAGTTGGGGCAGTCATGGAACGCATCAATTACTTGAAATTCTGTTCAAAGGACTTGAATTCCCTGCAAAAGGCATTACAGGAATTAGATGAAGTGTTACAGACATTGCAAAATAACGCATGTAACGCCCCAAACATTGTCGATAAAATTGAACATCTCAATGATCGTGTCGATGCCCTCAAGGAAATCCTCGAAGTCCAACAAAATCGCATTGAATCAGTTGGCTTTCAAATTCCACAAAAAACTAAAAAGACTTCAATTCAACGTCCACTTTCATGGGAGGACTTTGAAACTGAACTTTATAAAAATCTGAATGCAACCAATGAGAACGATGAATTGAAATCAATTTCATTGGATCAGTACGAGAATGAAAGTTCATCAAGTAAAAAACGTAAAATAGAACAGTCGGAGACAGTTGTCCAATTAAATGAAAATATAAATGAATTAATTAACTTCTTTCAAGATATTGAATATAGATTTGATGATTTTTATAGGCATGACCTCAAGAGTCGGTCATCATATTTAGATCAATTAAGTCAACAAATACGACGAAAAATTGAAGTTTATTCAACTGCAAAGAATTTACTAGAAAAATGTCGTAATGAACCAAACACTGACTTGTCGATTGAAGAGACACAAATTAGTGATATTGCGACAAAATATGAGACAGTTAATCACAAATTGGAAGGACTCAATGTCCGTTTAAAGGAAGATTTGTATAAAGAGAAATTTTATAAAAGTTTGACGGGATTCAAACTTGTCCTTGCCGATTTACGTGATTGGTTTAATGGAAATTCACATCATTCAACCAAAGCTGACCTGGAAAAACGCCTTAAAAATATGGATTCTCTAAATCAAGACATTGCCGACACCAAAGCCCTTTGCACAGCCGAGCACAGCTCAGAATATCGAGAATGGATGAAAGATTTATCACAATTCGAGGAAAGCTGGAATGACATGAAACGTGCCATAACTCGTTTAATTCACGAAAAAGGCGGTTTCGATTATGTCAATCAGAAAGTCAAAGAACTTGAAGCGTTTATCACAAAGGTAAACGACTCACCTGTAGTTTATTCAAAAATGGAAACAATGACCAGCAATTTGGAGGTTCTTCAAAAACTTTCAATGGAATACAATGAATTGAATGACATTTTCGAGCACGTTTACGATAAAAGTTCCGTTGAGGCAATCGGTGATTTGATTGTGAATTGGGAGAAAACTGTCAACACAATCCATGAAAAGGTGATTAAACAACAAACTGCCATTGAAAATTTAAATCACTTCAATAACGAATACGCCTCAATCAATAACTCGATTGAAGAGTTGCAAAAAACACTGCGATCTGACGTTTTTATCTTCGGTGAAATTAAAACCCTACAAAAGAAATCCAATGAATATGAAAAGCACGCAACTAGTCTCAAAAAAATTGAAATTGATATCATCAGTATTAAGAATTTCAATGAAATTTTGATTAAAAACAGTGATGATGAGTACAAAAAAGTGTTACTCGGCAAAATTAAAGCTCTCAAAGATCAGGAACTTGAATTAAAAAACGTTATTGAAGGAAATTTATTAAAATTAGATCAAATCACATCGAGAAGTGAAGAATTATTGGGCCGCGTTAATCACATGGAACTTTGGTTGAATGACCTTGAAAAAAATACTCCCAAAAACGAGAATTCTGAAATTTATAACATCAATGAGCTATTTCAAATTAAATCAAAATTCCAAACACTTAAAGAGCAATGTGAGCTTATGACAGTTAAATTTAGGGATTTAAATGAAACAGGGAGTGACATGCTTTTGCAAATCGATGAAATTATTCATATGAATAATGATGGGAAAGCGTCGTATCTTGCAAAGAAATTCACAAAATTAAATGCACGATGGAATGAGGTGACGTCAAAAGTTTACACGAGAACTGCTGTACTTGAGCAAATTTCAGGCCAAATTGGCGAATTTAAGACATTGATTGCAGCTGAAACGGGATATTTTGATAAATTGGAGAAATTATTGAGAAAAAGTCCGGAAAATGCAGCAGATGCCGAGGAAATTTCAGAGGAACTTGATGTGAGTTTCATTTTATTATTAAGTTTCTATCACAAAATGAATTTTAATTCAATAATTTAATAGGACTTGGAAAATTACTTGAAGAACCATTCAGATTCCCGTCTTGAACGCATTCAAGAGATCGGAAACGAGCTAATCCAGCATGAATTCATGTCAGATTCAATTGATACGGAAATCAGAGACGTCCTTGACCGATATAATCAATTAAATCATCAGGTAAGATTTTTATTTCATTTCAATAAAATTCATGCACGATTTCTTGAATGTTTTTCTTTGAAATGATTTTGCCTTATATGCATGAGTAATGAATTTCCTTTGATAATAATTTGGCATGACTTTAATTTATTTGCATTTTCTTCTTCTCTTCTTCTTTTATTTTCAACTCAACTTATTTAAGGCTAAGCAAAGAACACAAATCCTAGAAAAGGCAATAACGGAAGCTCAAAGCTCTGAATCACGTGTCTCGAACTTTCAAAAGTGGATTAATCATGTCGATCAAATGTTGAATGAATTTTATGAAAATGATACGACGATTGAAGATGTGCCACATGATTTTCAGGTAATTTTTTTTCTTTTAAATTTAACATTTAAAGCACCTTTCAATGAATGCTAGCAACATACTTCTAACATAGTTTGCTTGTTATGCTTCTATTTTGTATGAAAATTAAAAAATTCAATGTCAATGTTGTGTCTCTCAATTTGAGTGACATCCAATGTCCTTTCAATGTTACCTTGAATTCATCAAACAGAATGATTAATTACACATTTCTTTACTTATTTTTATGCATACAGCGATTGAATGAGGAATTCAAAGCAAACGAAACTGTCCTTGATGAGATGCGTGGACAAGTCAGTACTTATCGTAACGAAGGAAAAATTGAAGCAGCCAAACGTTATGAGGATCAAATTAATCTTTTACAGGTACATTTTCAATTAAATTTTCTCATCTAAACACATTTCAATCCATAAAAATTCATTTCAGACCCGTTTTGAGCAATTACAAAATAAACTTGAAGAATTCACATCCCCCCAAGCTGCGTACGAGTCCCGCCTAAATCGTGCAATGGCCGAATTACGTGGAATTGAGCGTAATTCATGTATTCTTGATGCTTCTTCAGCTGGACCTGAACATGTCGATGACCAATATCAGCATTGTCTTAGATTGTATCGACTTTTATCTGAAGTTAAATCCGAAACTGAGAGTGTCATCAAAACTGGACGCAAAATTTGCGAAGATCCAAGTACGAAAAATCCCAAAGGTTTGCATCAGCGAATTGATGCATTGAAATTTTTGTATAATGCTTTGGGAGAACACGTGACAAAATCTAAAATAGCATTAGAGGAAATAAAGAAATTGAATACAACCCTCAGGGAGTGTCTGCAAAGAGTGAAACAATTTTTGGATGAACGTGAAAATACGGCACCTCAAAGTGATAAAGTTAGTGTGACAGTGACTGAAGCTGAAGAAGCTCTCATTAAAGCAAATCAGTTATTTGATGAGTATAAGCAAAAATGTGACCCAATTTATTTGGAGGAATTGAAAAGTGAAATTGATGGATGCAATAAACGACTTTTAGGAATATTGGGAAGTGACGTTGAAAAGGTACTCAAAGAAATGAGAAGCACATTGCAGAATTTGGAAAATTTATCACCTGAAACATTGAAGTGAGTTTAGCGGTTATTTTTAAATAATATTTTTGAAATCATTTTCACCATATAAATTTTTTCACCACAGAGAAATGGAACAAGATTTGAAATCAATGGACGTTAAAACGAAAGAAATCGAAATTTTACACAATGAAGTATATCAAATGGTTCAGGTATGTTAAATTAATATTTTTTAAATGTTTTTCGTCCTTTGCATGTCCTTTTATCCTAATTTTTTTGGAAATCGGTTTTTAAACTGTTTTTTTGTTGGGTATTTTTTGGAATGTCTTCGTCTGTTCATGTCCTTATGTAAAAATGTAAACGTTGTATATGTTGGTGCAGGAATGTCCTTTTATTCCCCTTTGACCCCTATTAAATAACTATTTTTTGAGTTTTTTTTTTACTAACAAGTGTTTCATGTCAAAATTTTTTAAATTCAATTTTAACTAATAGCTCGTCCCTTTTATTCCTTTTATTTAAAAAAAAAATCTTGTAACAAAATTGGGAAATCAAAGCATGTACATTTCACATGTAACTTACAGGACAAAATTTCTGGCACCAACAATACAAACACAACGAATGATGATACAGAAATTGTAGTTGTCAGTGATACGGTACGTCAACGTCGTGCTCGGACCCCAAGTCGCACATCATCTGTATCATCAGAATCAGCAATGGTGGCTCAAAATAACAATTTACCAGATTTATTGCCACAAACATTCATGTTAAATGAGCGCAGTTCCTTTTTCTCACAAATGACAGAATCTGAGAAAAATTCCAGTTTTTCTGTCGTTGAAATCCGCGAAAAGGACCTAACATCTAAAATGACAGTTCAAAATATTAACGTTGAACAAAGTGAAAGTTCACACAACGTGCAACAGCACATTTTGGAGAGTTGTCGGACATTTGAGCCAGAATATGTGGAAACTGTCAATATAATTGATGTCTCATCAGATACCGATACCGGTTCAACACCAAATCTAGATGAGGAACGTAAGAAAAGTGGGGACTCACTCGATCAATTCGATGAGAGTCCTGATGAGCTTGAATATGAACTTGAAAAGGAACTTGAATCAATTAACAAACTCAATCCATATAATTCAATATCGGAAATTGATATAAGAAAAACAAAAGTGATTACAGTTGAAAAGCAAAGAATTTCGTTTGATGAGCGTGGTTCAATTCCACAAGGCTCCAAGGATCGTGATATTTTGAAAGATTCCGAGGAAAATGTGAATCAAATCATTGAAGAAGAAAAAGATGAGGAGAAAATTGATGCTTCAGCTATTGAGAGAGACAGTTTTTATAATTCAGATAAGGAAAATGACGAGGAACCACTTGCATTTTCCGAAGACGAAGACATTCCAAGATATTCAATGGAAATGGCAACCGATTCCGATAGTGATGTGGTAAAATCTCTTTTGAATTTTAATTCTTTTTCATTTCAGTCAACTTATTATCATATTCATAAAAAAAAAATTAAATATTTTATTTTTTTAATAAATTTTCTTTTTAATAGAGTCGCATTGAAACCCCCAACGTCTCCAAAGTGACACCAAAAGAGCTCGAGTACCTCCCAAAAACTCCCGACATCCAACCAAGACCAGAACAATACAAATTCATAATTTCCCTGGAACAGCGTGTAACTGAATTTGAAAAGGCAGCACGTTATATGGTGAAAAATTTGGATAAAACTCGTGAAATGATACGTCAATGCACCGACGGTCAGCCAGTTGTAGAGCAATTGAAACTCTCAATTACACCAGATGCTGCCACGTTGATATCTCAAGGTGACACTTTGGTATTTGAGGCACATGGAAAATCAAATGCTCTCACAAAACGATTAATTACCATTCAAACGCTTTTGAGAGATAAATTCAAGGAAGTGCAACATACAAGACCCGAATTTATTGATCCCAGTGTTTTGGACAAAGATAGTGCACTGCATCCCGAAAATTCAAATCAACCAAAAGAAAAGTATTGTGCTGATAAGAAATTCCCGTCAGATTTAATTGCAAATAAACCATTTGATTTGGAGGAAATGGCAGAAAAACTTGTCAAGAGGGTCAATGATTTACTGAACAAACCGATCGATTTCCGATCGAAAACAGATTTAATCAATAGATTGCGTGACATTAAGGTGAGTACAAAAAAAATCAAATTATTTAAAAATTATGAATGAATCAACAATAAATGTCATCAACATAAAATTTCACAGCGCCATCCATTTCAAAAAAAAAGAAAAAATCATCAAAAAAATCATAACAACGATTTGCGATGAGTCAAGCTCAATAAACGCCATTTAAAATTCAATCCAATTTATGATTGTTTTAAAATTCATATTTTTAATTTTTTTTTATTCATTCAAAACGAACAATTTAAATTTTTTGTGTTTATTTTAATATACAAAAAAAAAGAGTAAAGTAAATAAAACGAGAGAAGGTTAAGTTTGTTGACTATTAACTTTTAAAATAAAATTAAATTCAAATAAATTTAGATCTCAAAACAATTATTTGAATGTAATTGATAGGGTGACCCACAAAATTAATTCTCAATTAAAATTTTTCACTAATTTAACATTTTACGTTAATCGCATCTAAAATTCTTTACTGATTCATTTGAGTAATTTTCTAAGATATTTACACAGAACACGTGTTACTTTTATTTTTAAATCGGTACATTAAAAAAAAAACTACAAAATAATTTTTCTTTTAATTTGTTGGAATGTTTTATTGTATGTGAGTGTATTTAAGAGTAAAATGACATCTAAATCTCTTTTTTAAATTGGTTTTGCTGAAGTGTTTTTGTGCAGATGAATTTCAATGAGGCCGTTAAGAGTTTTAAGGATGATCGTAAAGATGACAGGAAAATCGAAAAATGACCGTAAACCCTAAAAAAATCAAGGAAATGGCCAAAAAAATCAAAAAAAATGAAAATAATCAGAAAAACTGGAAATTGTTCGGAAAAAAAAATCTGAAAAGTTAAAAAAATTTCAGTGAAGGTGGAAAATTTTCACCTTCGAATTTTCATCGGCCTAATAATAAAATCATACAATTTGTGTGAAAAACACTCATTTATTTGTATTGTTTATACAACATACGATTAAGAAAATATTTCAGAAAATTCGTATTTTAATACAATAATAATAAAAAAACATAGAAAGAAAAATATTTGTGTCTCTTTAAAATATTTTAAGTGGAAAATCTTTCTCAGTAGTATTTTGTCCGTGATCATTCGCGGTGAATTTCCACTTAATTGAATGTGTCGCGTCGAAATCTCGCGTATTTTTTTTTATTTATTCATAAGATTTATGTTTTTATATTCGTTTCAAAACGTGCGTGATAAAATATTTTCGTTCTACCTCTAAAAAAATGATGATCATTTAACAAAAAAATCATGAATGATTGGAATATTTGAAAGTTATTCAATTCATAAATTTTTGCTTAATAAAAATAAATGAAACGTAGTTTTATATGAAAATTAAAATTAAGTTAAGATGTTGCATAAAATAAATGCCAAAAATTGTCAGAACAAAAGTGAAAAAAAAAACGTACAACATTTATATTGCAAAGACACGTCACATTAGTTGACTAATTAATTTAATTGAATTAATTTTGCACCATATCTGCTTACTTTAATATGAAAATTCATATGTATAAAATATATTTTATTTAGAAATGATGACAAATTACATTGCAATTATTGTACTGTGAAATATGTTTTGTGATTGAATGTTGATATGTTAAGAATCATACAATAAGTGGGCCAAAAATAATGTAAAATTAAATTTATATTAAAATAATAATAAATGTTTTCTTTTCATCAAGTTTTTATTTATTTGAGGTGTGAAAAAGATTTCTGGTTTCATTTACAGCTGAATATAAATTTAAAAAGAACCAAAAAATAATTATCATAATAAGTCAACGTCCAATAGTGAAATTATTTTTGTTGTTGTTCCAAATTTACATAAAAATTATAAAAAAAATAATGAAAAGTGTGTCATATTTGTGTGTGTGTGCTCTAAGAAAAATAAAAGGAAAATAAATGAAAAGTATTTTAATTATAACAGTGCACACTTTTACTCATGAATACAGAGAAAAAAAAATCGCAACTAAGCATGAATGCGATTTGATTAATGTTCGTTAAAAAAAAAAACATAAAAATAAAGTGAAAAATGTAAAAAGAGGAAATTTATTCAGTAAAAAAGTGTCTCAAAAGTAAAACATTTTGGCTAAAGATAAATATTTACGCATCAACTCATCAAAGTCATTGCACACTACAAATTGTGTATGTTCTTCGACCGGCTTGACAGCATTTACCTACATTTAGATATATTTCCGAGACATATCACTGTCTGTCAGGGAATTTTTTTCATAATTTTACGACATCAGTACCAGCACAACACGATATCCAGCATAATATCTTTCAAAATAAAATAAAATTAAGAAAAAAAGTCACATTAAAGTAAAAAAAACACGCATTTTTCGGTTAGTGCCTGGTTATTGATTGAGTGGGCGTTGTAACCACTAGATCAACTTGTTGTTTATGAAATATTAATTGAAGAATTTTAATAATAATATTTTCACATACTTTGAATACTTTTCTGACAAAATATCATATTTTTTTCACACAAACCACTCAGTATGAATGATGGATTGATTGGCATTCAAAAAGGTGTTTCATGCTATTTGTAATTTTACGGTGAATATCATTGTTGAATTTCATTTTATACACATAAAAATAGATATGAAGTTGTGTCATCGTTGTCAGAGGCATTGAGTTGAAATGCAAGTGCATGTGACATCTCTTCAATGTTTTTTTTTTCTCAAAAAATCTTGTTTTTCTTTGAAATTGAATGAAATTTTACATTAAATGCTATTTTGTATCAATTTTTAATGAATGAAACTTTTAAATTTAGAAGCTCATTGTGAAATTTTAAATTTTACTTCATTCATCGATTACATGAGTTAAATGTGTATGAAAAAATATGATATTTCACGTTTTTCCTTTCTCAATTCACTTCTTCTTCTTAGCGTAGAATTTTAGATGTAGTCAATGTTGTGCTAACAATACAAAAAAAAAAAATTTCATTTAAACCAATGATAAAACATTGCAGTTTTATGAATTTTTGGTCACATTTTCTTTGAATACACTACGACACTTAACAGAAAAAAAAATTGACACACAAAATTTATGTTAGACAATGGATCACGATCATGAAGAAGATCAACTTCCAGTCTCACTCTTAAAATCTTTATTTGTAAGTTAGAGTTCTTTTGCAAATAATATTTTGATTAATCAATTTTTGAATTTTACCCCATGGATGATAATTTTTTTTTTGAATATTAAAAAAAATCTCTTAAAATTTTGATGATCGACACCTTGATTCTAAATAAATTTGAATTCCCTTAAGGTTCCCATTAAAAACACACTAAATTCACTATTCCACTAATAATAGCTGTCTGTGTCTAACCAAGTTATAAAACAACTGTAATAATAAAAATGAAAACTAAAAGTAATTATGTATTAATTATCGTTAAAAAAACAGTAATTAAATTTAAAATAAAATAAAAACCGATAATTTTCGTTTAAAATTCTGTAGTTGCCTTTCTTTCACCACGTGGATTTGAATGTCTTGAATGTGAATTTGTGAAAATATCTCTTTACTAACAGATTAATTAAATTTGCTTAATTTGCAATTTCCTTTAGTTGTTATTTCGATATTATAAAAATATTTTTATTAGAATTATTTTTTTAAGGCCATTTCAAGTTTGGAAAGTGTTTCACGGATTTTCCATGGGGCAAGGGAAAGGGGCTACTTTTATATAATTTTGATATTTTCATGAATAAATGGCATTTGAAAGGTCAGAATTTCACTTATAAATATTTTAGCTCCCAAACCCCCCCTTAAAAGACAACCCCTTAATACGTTCTGGATTCAATGATAAAATTGAAAAACGAATTCTTACCTTTCACCATATTCTAGGCTTGATCTGGAACTTAATTGTTAAGGACATTT
Organism: Culicoides sonorensis; assembly: GCA_900002565.1. Taxonomy (NCBI): domain Eukaryota; kingdom Metazoa; phylum Arthropoda; class Insecta; order Diptera; family Ceratopogonidae; genus Culicoides; species Culicoides sonorensis. The sequence continues at coordinate 31,563 of LN483412.1, forward strand.
TCAATTTGGACTGAGAACACCCTCAGTGTTATTAAATGTCATTAATAATATAATTTAATTTGAAATGGCCTTGAAAAGAGATTAATGTTCTATTTTTTTAAATTTCATTTTATCTTGTTGAGTGTCTTCCTATGTTGACACTTTTACGAGAGAAAATAAAACATGAATTTCTAAAATGAAATATTTTCATGTGAAATAAATTAAGTGACTGTTGATGACTTTTATGACTGTTCTTACTTCGATAACCTATAAAAAAATCTGAATATTCATTTTTTTTACTATTTTACAGGAAAAAGAAGAAGATCTTCATTTAGCTATCAATATGGCAACAAAACCAAATGCACCAGGCCTGCCAAAGCCAAATCCTTTAGGGCTCCACAAGCCAATGAAAAGGACAATTAAAGTGAAATCAATCATTGAAAAATTTGAACAATCTAAGAAAGAACTTGCAGATCAATGTGATGCTGTGACCTCTGCACTTTCAGAATTGAATGAGGAAGTTGCAAGTACGGCACCTTTGTCACCGGGACCCAGACGCACGTCGACACCTAAATTGAAAACAAAAACTGAGACAACAACTGAAACGACAAAGACGGTTAAAACGATTACAGTGCCCAAGAAAAAGGTGGTAGCAAGTGCAAAGAAAGGAGTTACAGACAAGGAGAAGGAAGATGAAAAAGTGCAGGACACTGTGAAGGAACCTGAAAAGGTAAAAGAGCCTGAAAAAGTGAAAGAAGTTGAAAAAGTTAAGAAAATTGTTAAACCAAAAGAACCTGAAAAGGAAATTGAACCTCCAAAGTCAAAGGAACCAGAAAAAGTCCCTGAACCAGTAAAGGTTAATGACGTGCCCAAGACAGAAGAACCAAAGGAACCTGAAAAAGTTGTCGTGAAAAAAGTCGTCAAAACTAAAATTCCTAAAGAAAAATCAGAAAAACCTGAAGGAGAATCCAAGAAAAAACTGAGTGATGAGACAGCAAGTGCTAAACCAAGCAAAATTCCAAAAACAAAGTCATCACTCACCACAGAAACTCCAAAATCGCCAACTGTCGAATCAAAATCTGAGGTTAAACCAGAAACTCCTGCAAGTAAAATCCCCACAGTTATTCCTCCAACCGAAACAAAACCAGAAGAAAAACCAACAGCAATTCCAAACAAAAAAGCTCGTTTAGTTAAACATGCGTCTGTCAGTTCAGAAGTCACCCAAACGTTAAATGATTCTGATGTTACATTAAATTTAACTAAATCAAAGGAAAAGGAAAAAGAAATTGAAACAAATAAAGAAGAAAAACCAATTGTGCCAAAAATAATTAAAAAAGTGCCTGTTGAAATGAAAACGAGTGAAAGTGATGAAAGTAATAATAAAAAAGAAGTTTCCGTTAAATTAGTCAAAGAAAGACCTGTTGAATCTAAAAAGGAAACAGAAAATCAAGTGAAAAATGAAAATAAAAGTGAACAAAAGAGCGCAAGTCTTTCGGAAACAAAAGCTAAAGTGGTTGAAGTACATGATAAAAATCCGGTACCACCACCAACAATTGTGCAAAGTCATCGAAAGCAAAGTATTGAGACAATTAATGGCAAGAAAGGTAAGTTTCTTTAACTTTTTCTTATATGTTTTGAATAAAAGAGCGCCTTATATCGATTTGCAACGAAAAAAAAACATCTTACTTTTGTTATCCTTCACTACCTCGCAAAATTATCGTCCTAAGTACTTGTAAATTTATTATCAAATTGCGATACGATGGCATTTAAAGGTTTGCATAGGATAAAGTATCTAGACACAATAAATTTTGCACAGAATCACTTGAACAGGTCTCGCTTCAACAAGTTTAATGTTTGTCTTGGCACTATCGATTGTTTTACATGCACACCATGTTTTATTAAAGTAATAATGCTAAAAATTATTGCTCAAAAAACACATACAATGTGATATTGTGTCATCAAATTCCGAAATAAGAAAGCTTTTTATGTGCATGTTACTATTGTAATAAAAAAATTAGAAATTGAACGATATAACATGAGGGCAGAAAAGACGTTCGTTTAAGAATATTTCGCGGTTTATGAAATTTTCCTTGGATTTGGGAAAGTTCAGCGATGTTTCAAAATTCCGTTGTTCCTCCATTTTATAAAAGTCAGTCACGGACGGACAACTTGACCGTGAACAATATTCTCATTTTTTAATCAAACCGACGTAAAATGCGCTCAAATTGTTATTATTATTATGTAAGGTGGTTTTTTGGATATTAAAGTACTATTTAAAGAATAAAACGACTCTTACATCTTTTATTAGCAGAAATGGAATGAATTTGAACAAGAACCATCAAAATTTTTTATGTGATGTAAAATGACAGACGGTAATAACAACGTCTCGAGCTAACATGTCTTAAAATAAATTTCTATTGAGTGAGGATTCAATATGAGAAAAGGAAATAAAATGCGATCTAAGCACGTACTCAAGTGACCCATTCTCCTTTTGAAGGCGAAAATCCATATTAAAGCACGGTTTGTTCAAATTCATATCGAATTTTGTTCCATTTCCTTGAATGTATTTTATTATCACGTGCACATCACTCTCACTTTTCATTGAATGACAAAGCTGGTGTTGACACATTAATAAAAACGTTGCAATAACGTTGGATCTTAAAACATAAAAGACGAAAAAACCTGTGACTTTAAATTGAATCTGAGACTGTCAAGAGAAATATGACAAAATTTACATTTATCCATGAATTTTCTTTGAATTTAAATATCTAAAGTACAATTTTTATGAAAAAAAATGAACAAATATATTTCAACTAAAATACAAAAAAAAATTTAAAATAAATTGCATTCTAATTCCTTCTCGAACGATCACCCGAAAGTGCTTGCATCAACAATTTCTGTTCCCAATCCATAATTCCAGTTACTGCTCCGACGTATTTCAATGCCACCTTTCTCACTGTATGGATTTTAGTTTGTCGGACATGTGTATCAACAAACGACGTAATTTTAATTTCCTTTATATTCTGTTCCTTGTTCGAGTACTCGATATTCAGCTCATTTTGTATCTCATCAATAACCGTATTTTGTGTTAATGTGCCTCGAAGTTCAGCCATAAATTTCCGGGATATCATGCAGACTTTAGTTGATCCTGTTATTGTAACAGTCGTTAAATGGGTGCGTCTTTCAATCACAATCGTTGCGTTGCATGTTCCCATTGGCAGTCGTATTTTCTTGTATAGCTTTTCAGGGAAATCTTTTCGTGTGAAATATTTTCGGAATGGACGTAAATCGTACATGAGCGATGCAAGAGCATTATCTTCCAAATTTTCATCGTAATTTTTGTTGGCAATATTGATTGGCTGGAGATTTTGTCGATGCAATTCTTGTTCAGAAGATCCTTTGATACTGTAAAATAAATTACCATCTTTGGTCCGGACTGCCATGAAAGCTGATGTGCCGTCAGCGATGTTCCTGAAATGTTATTTGAATGTAAGTTGGGATTTTCATTAAAAAATGAATGAAATTTATTACCGTATTGGATTTTTCTGCTGGATTGTGTATTCCGAGTCAATGTTAAATAAATAGACTTTATTTCCTTCGAAATTGAGGAAAGCGGATGTTATTTGCAATGTTGCAACTACAATAGTTAAAAAACGCAGTAGCATTTTTATGTAATTTTTGTAATATTTGTAATATCAGGTTGAAAAGTCTAGAAGCAACTGAATACAAAATTGAGAGATTATGATCAATTAAAGTGAATTTTGAAGCATTATTGAAACAGTGGGACAAAAAGTTTTAAAATTAAGCTGAAAACTTTGTAGGTTAACAGAGGCTGACAAACTTAAAACTGCTTGACTAGCTAAATATTACTTCGAGCAAGGACTTATTTAAGAGGAAAGCGAAGGGAGGGGGCTCATCACCTCAATATGTTAATATTTTTATTAGTAAAATATATTGGTAATCTAAAAATAACTTTAAAACATTTTTTTGACCCCCACTCCATTTAAAGAAAAAATCTAAATCCGGCCCTGGCTTCAAGGGCTCTGATTTTCTCTCTGTTTTTTGTTTGTAATTTCATTTTCGAGACCCTCTCAATTTCACATTTTGAATCGCTAACTCCAACTTTCTTTTAACTAATGATCAAAAATGACACTTTCAATTTAAAATTCACATTTCATTACACCGTCAATCAATTAAAAACATAATTTTGTCACATGAAGGTTATCATCAATTGATTTGATAAGGCGAAATTGAATCAATATGTCACAATAATTACTTATTTCATAATTTTAATTGTAAATAATATTTGTATACGAACACTTTAATTGCAATTTGCAATTTTACCTAAGAATTGAACGTAATTTACTATGAATTTCATGTAAAATGTAGAATTTTTCCGAGAATTTGCGTCTAAATTGTTTTGAAAACAAAAATGTAAAGCAAAATTAAAACTTACATATAAACATTTTTATTTTGTGTTTTTTTTTTTCTTTTATATTCATTGCAGACACGATCATAAAACTTTTTAATGAAGCTCTAACAAACTCTTGCCAATTGTTTTATTTTCCCAAATGGATTAGCCACTAATAATGCATAAACAAGTATAAATTGCCTTGAATGAAAAATTTAGATATAAAATTGTGTGTTAAAATACAACAAAATGAAGAATGATAAAAAAAAGAGTTATTGTTATACTTGTTTAGTGCTTTTTTGTCTATGAAGCGTAATGTACAAAGAGGTACATGCCCGAATATTATGAAATTAAATGGAAAAGTTTTTTGTTGTTTTCATTTAAGGGTTATTAAGGATCTGTGACCGAAAATTACATTTTTTTGAACAGGATTTGAAATCATTTCGAGAATCAGATCAAAAAAGAGCCCCAAACTCACCCGAATCCGAATATTGAATTCATATCAAGACCACAGTGGTTCCATTTCATCCCTAAAAACTCATTTGTATCATTTTTTTCTCTCTACATTTTAAAAGTCATCTGTTCTCTTGTGTACTGAAGATCAACAACCAAATAATATTTTATATTTCAATTTGTTGCACAATTCACAATATTTTTTGCACTTTTTGCAACATTATATTAACACTTTTGTACTTGTAGAATACAAAATTAAATTAAAATAAAGTTTTTCTTGTTCAACTGAAATGAAGAATGTGCAAAAAAAACGGTACTTAAGTTTTCTAATCATGAATTGAATTTGATTTAAAATTTTTAATCTAATTTAAAGGGAGAAAGTTTGAAGAAGAATTATGAAGGGCATTGAATATTTATTTTTATCGTAACTGCATAAAAATTCAATTCAAGAATATTCAGCAAGTTTTCTGTATTTTATTAATTTTTTTCCCCTGAAATCATTTCACATAAAAAAATTCTTTTTCATTTTTTATGGTTTACACAAGTAAAAACCTTTTGATTGTCTTATTACATTTTGGCAGAAAATCAAATATATGAATACAACAAAAAAAGTGTAATTTAGTAATTTAGATGCGACGATCTCAGTAAATGTCCGTATTATTATTATGATAGTTTTACTACCACACACTTTTTTTATTTTCTATATTTATTTCTTTCAATGAATGGATGAATAAAATTGATTCGTTTTATGGAACCAGTAAATGCCAGTCTATAACTTGAATTGTGTTTTGATTTTATTTTATTTTATTTTGCTGTATCTCAATTTACATTACAGTATGAGATCTTTTTTTTGATGTATCTTCATAGTATATCAATATTTATATGAAAATTATGTAAAGAAAATTGAAAATAAAAGAGAGACGAAAAAATTGATGAAAAAAATAGGAAGGAAAAGTGTTTTTTCATGCATGTGACAGTTGTAGGAGTGTCCTTTCACGTTCAAATGCTTTTAATTTTATGTTTTAATTCACGTATTTTTCTGTACTTAATTTTATGATCATAACATACAATGATGATTTTAGACAGAGTGCAATTAAAAGGACATTATTAAAAGACATTATTGAACCAGACTCGAGAGCCCACTTACACACACCCACACTGCAGTACAGACTCCGGGGACGCAGCAGCAAACAAAATTAATTTGAAAATGATAGAAAATATGAGAAAAAGAAATTTCAATTCAAATCCAAATGTACCAGGAAAAGTCAAAGTGTTAAGTTGAAGAGAAATGTCTGATTTCCAATTCATTTCCTATTTCCTTTTAATGTGAAAACTTGAGAAAAAAACGTATTAAATGTCTACTTGAAATCGATTTGCACTGTGATCTGAAAACGTCCTGCAATTCAAGTGACTCACTTCGCAAACGGGTGTTCTCAGTTCTTGCCATTGGACTCATCGAGACAGTGATGATGCCCTTGTTAATTCAGTGGGTTTCACTGTTTACGTATAAACTAGGATAAACCAAGATACAGAGAAATACAAATGTCAATTTTTATGTAGGGTCGTGGAACCGTCTTCCGTTCGTAATGCTTTGTCGTGTATTTTATGAATTTTTTACTAAAATAAACAAGTTTTTCATAATTTAACGATTGAAATCAGTTAGCTTTAATATTTCCACTTAATAAAATGATAGGTGTTCTTAACTCATTTAAGTCATCCGTTGCGTCAACGCAACACCTACTTTGATGTCACTTTTCAGGTTCAAATTAATAAATTTCATTTTCAATCTTTTTTAGAGTCTTAATTTAAGATATTTTGTATCGAACAGTTGAATGGTTTTTGAATTTAAACCAAAAACTAAAAAATTATGAGCTAAACTTTTAAGAAAGATCGCGTTTTTTTCATTCTCGATTTCTGTATTTGTATTTGTATTTGTGTAGCGTATACGTATTTTATTTTGGCTCTCCTGTAAAATTTTTCATGAAACCTGAAATTTTCATTGAAGAGAAAAGTCTTAATTTTTCCTGAAGAATGAATCGTAGAAGAAGGTAGAGTTGAGGTAACGATAGTCTGTAACTTGACCCTATATTTTATCAATAATTGTATTTAATAACCAATCAGTATGTTCAATTAATTTTTTAATCAAATATCACTTCGATTTTAAATTTATTGAAATTAAGGTTGAATCAAAACGGTCATTTTGGTTAAATGATAATTTTTAACCTAAATTTAAGTGAAAACCAATATTTTTTCTTATTATTATAAAAAAATCTACTTTTCTCTTAACATGCATAAAATTTTTTTGACGAAATGGTTCCTCAACTCAACAATCTCTCATGTATTTTCATTGTTATTCGTTATGAAAAGATTTATGAACCAAAAAGAAATGATAAAATAAAAATAAACTCAACAAGAAAAAAAAATGTATAAATTTTTACTGTCAAATTTAGCATATAAACATGAAACGACTTCTTTTTATCTCTGTTACCCACAAAAATCTTAATAAAGTGCGTACGAATTTCATTTTTCTCTTTCTTGATCATAATAACAATAATTTTTTTTTATATTTTTATTTTACATGATACACAAGGTTACGCAATGTCTTTTGTTACGCAAAATGATTTAGAATTTGGGTAATAAAAAACACAAATCAGCTAATTGCGAATATCATTTAAAAAGTTGCTTTATGCAAGATGGGACCTTTTTTGGCTTTGAATGAAAACGATAAGACAAAAAGGAACAGATTGGTCATAATAAATGGTGTGTTTTAATTTAATGATGGATTATAAGTCACTTTCAATTAAATGAGTGAATGTCGTCAATTTCTTGTTTTTTTTCTACATTTATAACGATTTTGGAAATTCATTACGTTACTTGCTTGACAAAATTGTTATAAAGATATGAAATTTGAGTTAAAATGCAGAAAATGCTCTTAATTTGTATAGGAAAGTTGTAGGTTTGAAAAATTCTTGAATTTTTTGTTAAACGTCTTTTAAAACTTCTGAAATACGATTCAAAATGCATAAAACTCTCCAGTGGCGCATTGGCCATACAGGCAATTTGTAATTCGTCCGGGCGCACCCTTAAAACTCTATAATTTTGTATGGGAAAGATCAAGGTTTGAAACATTTCTGATTTTTTCAATGGATATCTTTAAAAACTTTTGGAATACGAACCTTAAAGAATTAAACGGTCCTAACTGTTGAGAATTTAAATGAAAACCAGAAAAATAAAAAGAAATCTCATTTTTTTTTTTTAAATTTCGAACTAGTTTGTTTCCTTTTAAATCTTTACCCAAAATAGACAGCCAAAAACTAATTTCAGACTATTTGAAACTTTTAAAACCACTTCAAATAAAATAAAATAACACAACAATAATAGACATAGAGTTCAATAAATTCAATAGTATTTCAAATTCATTGGTGTTGCTTTCAGTTCATTTCATAGACAAAACACAATCACTTTCAAATATTAAATTCGAAAAATTATGCAAACGATTTAGGATTCATCCTAAAATTCATATCCATTTGATTTCATTTGCAATTTAATTAATTAAAATCTAAAATTATTTTCATTTACTCACATAGTTTTGATATGAAGCTCATTGTATTGAGTCTGGGACTAAAATACAGAATACGAATTGAATTAACAAATGAAAAATTTATTGTTTTGAGTGTATTGACCGGTCAAAATTGTAGGTAAATTTCATTGTATCAACAAATTAAGGTTAATATAAATTTATATTGATCTCGCATCGTAATAAAAACACATTGTTATCGTAGGTCAACCACCTACCACCAAAAATTTAAGTTATTTATGGAATTGAAATGATATTGCTGTCAAATTTATAATCTAATTTGACTTTAAAATTCAAACTTTTATTTATGAAGAAGATAGAAAAAAAGTGAATATAAATTTCTTATTTTACGTCAAACTTCTATCATCTCATTGAATTTAATTTTCATCTCGCGTTATTTGTGAATTTTCAAACAGAATCACATGTTTTATGTTCATTGTACGATATGACGTCGTGGAAAATGAAAACAAGATGTGTCATGCAATGTTATTTTGAGAAAGTAAACTTTTTTTGAGTCAATAAATACGTCATTTCAGTTTTTGTAGATTTGAGTTTATAAATATCTCAAATAAAATAAAAGGAATTTCTGTTCACTTTATTGAGAATTTCATTAAATTCTTATAAATCTGGGTTCTCTTTCTCGACTCAAAGTTATGCCCTGAGGCACAAAATACGTTACAATTAATCAAAAAACCTCAAAGAAAGGTTTCATGTAAATAAATATAAAATAAAAGTAAATACAACATTCCACAAATTATTTCACTATATAGTAGAAGTTAAATATCCTACAAATATGCATTCTTACAACAAAAAAAAAAGATATTTTTTGTGTACATATAATTTTTTTTCACCCGTTTCATCAGAAAGAATTCCCTCAAGCATAATAAAAAACACATTTTCTACTGTAAAACAACTAGCCAAATTGGCACCTAAGTGGAAAAGGATTCCCCACAGTCAATTGGAACCAATGTTGTTGTGTACTCACAGCTGGTTTCATCACAACAAAAAATAACAGAAACGAAAAAAAAATTTGTGTGTGTGTATTTAAATTTTAATATATGAGCTCATAGTATTATAATAGTGGCGTAGAATGAATATATTTATCTACAGAGAGAAATAAAACACGCACGCAGTCTCTCAGTATAAAGTTAAAGCACGTCTTTGTATATACACAGTATATTATTTTGTATTTTGTAAGGTGGCTAAGAAATTATGATGGAATGATATCCCATCTAAGTTAATTTTTTGGGGTGATTTTTTCAAACAAATGTACTATGGATTTTTTAGTCCCCGAATTTCTCGAAAAAGTTCAAGAAAGCTCAAAATAAGGCCAACTGTTAGAAAAAATTTAGTTTTTATTAATCGAGATTCAAAAAAACATTTCCTACCACTTTGCTGAATAAACTTTCCTTGAATGTTGGATTATTTCAAAGTTTGAAGGATTTAACCATGATCATTTAAGTCATGTCAATGAAGTCTTAAAACTTTTATCTTAGTATTTTTGAATTCCTGTAGGTTCGAGATTCCAAATTCTGATTTCGAATTTGCCCCCTCCCCTTAGTAACTTGTTGTATAAAACTTTTGCTCCACCCTCACTACGCTTCTTTTGATAAAAGATTTTAGGAAAGTCTAGAAAATTCAAATCAGTTCATTGATCAAGTTAATTAAACCATTTTGTACAATTTGGAATTATTTTAATTTCAATATTCTCCTTTTTAACATGAAACAGGACAAAAGGACACCCTAAAATATTGTACATTGTACATTCTGCCTACTTTTACATAAAAAAACAGGATGTTTTGTACCTTCATTCAATATTGTTGAATTTTCTTCTGTTTAGTTTATCGTGAAAAGTGTGGCTGAACACATGTAAACAATATCCCTTCATTTTACGTGTATACGTCAAAAATTCTCAAAAAAAAAACAACAACAAAAACGCGTAGTGATAACGATTGTTTTTGTGTTTATTTATCTATCACATAAAAAAGTTTGTTGTTTATATTTTCTTTTTTGAAGAGCTCATAAAGTGTGAGTTAATTTAAGATCATAACATCAAATGTGATATCATTAAAACCATAAACCGGTAACAATGTCAAAAAGTTCATCTGAGAAACGATGTTTATGGGAATTTAATCTGTAAATAGAAAAATCTGAATGAAATAACTTGAAAATGTGAATTAAATATAAAAATATTAAAAAAAATAATAAACAACTTTCACTTTTTTTTCTATTACTGTTGTTGTTTCTTCAACACCCCTTTAATATTTATAGTCTGACGATGCGATGTAATAATAAATAAAAGTGAGCATAAACCAAGAAAATACCAAACATAAGAGTGTATAAATTTGATATAATGTGGAAAAAAATTTTTATTCCATAGAAGCGCGTGCTTTGTATACATAATTAACTTAAATGTTTTTACATCATATCACTCTCACAACTAACTTAAAAAAAAATAATATTCTAACTAAAACCAGTGTTTTTGTAAGAAAAGTCAAAAGGAAAAAAAATAATTATCATCATTACTTAACCCAATTTTGTGGTTTTTGGTAAAACTTGATTCAATGTCAACATCATCATCATAAAAAAAAATCAGGATATCAAAAAGCAGAAAATAATCATTATTCACTTTAATTACTAAATGCAAATTTATTCAAAACAAAAAGAGGATTAAAGTTAAATCAAAAAAATTATATAAAGAGAAAGAAAAACACACAAAAATGTAAGTGCTGTTTTTAAATTAAAAGATATTGTTGAGAATACAAAGGAGAGGATAACAATTTCCATGGTACATGCACTATAACACTCTCATGTCTCGCATCATGTCTCGCATAGCGAGACACAGCGCGAGACATGGTGCGAGACATGGCGCGAGACATGGCGCGAGACATGGCGCGAGACATGAAAATTGATAAAAAATATTACAAAATATATACAATTTTTTGGTTTGGAGTAAAAAAAATATGTTTTTGTAAGTTTTAGGTAAAAGTGACCTAAAGCAAAGTTGTAGAGAATATTTCAAAATGTAACTGGCGAAGACGATATTCCTTAAATTAAGAGATTAAACCGAAACATGAACTCCAATTAGTGTATTTTGCGATTTTTCACATCTTAATATATAGAATATCGACTTGGTCAGTTCAGCAAAGTTGCAGTTTAAAATATTTTCTACAATTTTGCTTCAGGTCACTCTTACCTAAAATGTACGAAAATATGTTTTTTTGCTCAAAAATGAGTCGAAAATCGGGAATTTTGCCATTTAAGCTGCTTAATATTAAAAATATTGACTTGGTCAGTTCAGCAAAGTTGACGCTTGAAATATGCTCTACAACTTTGCTTCAGATCACTTTTACCTAAAACATAGGAAAACATGATTTTTTAACTCAAAACCAAAAAATTGTGTATAATTTGTAATATTTTTTTATCAATTTTCATGTCTCGCGCCATGTCTCGCACCACGTCTCGCGCTGTGTCTCGCTATGCGAGACATGATGCGAGACATGAAAGTTTTATAGTGTGTAAATAACAAACTTAGGTCTAATCTGACACAAAAAAAAAGAATGGAAAATTTACTTGAAAAAAAAAATATAGAGCGTGATTAGGTGTCAATCAAAATGAGTGATATTTTGAAATTAAAAAAATCTTGAAAAAAAAGAAACAAAACACAAAAATTTTTAGAAAATAATTTCCTTTTCTGAAAAATTCCTTGTTTTCGCGATTTTCGAAAATTTTGTGTTCTACGGTTTTCGAAACTTCGGGGTTTTTGGAAAATTCAACAATTTATGGCGGTTTTTGAAAATTTAGTGATTTTAGAAAAATTCACGATTTTAAAAAACTCTTCACTTTAGAAAATTAGGCGGGTTTTTAAAAATCTGCGGTTTTTAACATTTTCGAAATCTTTGCAGTTTTGAAGAGCTCCGTCCGAAGTCTTGGAATACTTCCAATTTTTAAAATTTTCATAGTTTTTTGTAATTTTTGAAAATACGCTTATTTTGAAAATTTGGTTTTTTAATTAGAAAAATATTCTTAACCCGCCCTTGACAGTCCAAGTTCTTTTAAGGCATCACCGGGGTCTCACTGAGTCTTTTTGTGATCATCACTGTGTATGATATCCGTGAACTCGACCCTACGGCATTTTACGAATATTTGAAATGCATATTAAACAAAAATTCGTTTCAAATCGTTTTTAAGCGGATAATTAAGTGAGCATTTAAGATTTTTGTTAAATAATCATCAATGTTGAAAATCGCCTTTGATGTTGCTCAAAAATCTGGAAAATATGCACGTGTGTGTGTGTATTCGTTTCTGCAATATTACACCTAAATCGCACTTTATATTCAAATGAAGTACATTAACATGTTAAATTGTTAAAAAAAAACTAAAATAAATTGTTATTGTATATTGATCTATTTTGTGTGAACGTGTGTTTTTACATATGTTTTCACTTTCCCCCAAATGTTTCTTCTCAATTCGTATACCAGGAAATGCAAAATCACAACAATAGTAGATATTTTCTTTATTTGTGTACCAATTTATGTCTTAGGTGTTTTATTTTTTTTTTTTGTGTTATTGTTATTTCTTACAATCAAAGTAATTTCGGTACCATGTGTTTGTATACAAGGTTTCTTTTATTGGCCCATTAAATTTTCTTAATAGACATCAATATTATTTTATTTCATTGTATTTTTTTATTTTAAGTACATTCAATGTCAATGCCTTTTCAAATTTATTTCAATTTCCTTTTACATCTAATGAAAACCAAGGGCATTTCATTTTCTAGCTTTTAATCCACAATGCAATCACTTGATTAAAAATTTAACAATAATAAAATTATGCAAATTCTCAACAACATTTTTATTTTTATTCAAACTCATAAATAGTTTTTTCATTTTTTTTCTCATACCGTGAAATTAGATTCATTTTCCCTTGAGAGAGTGTCATCAGTCGATAACATTCATTCATGGTTCAAACCCATATATTGCTATTTATGGCATAACTGGAGCGGTTACACAACACACAATAATATTCAACATTTCATCACATTTCAACTACAATACAACAAAAAAAAACTGAAATGAAAAGAAGAAATTTTTATATTGACTTCTCATTTTTTTCCTCTCGATTGTGAGTTGTTGATGTTTAACTTCCTTTGACGATGTTAAGAATCAATGTGTAAAAGTTGAACATTAACAATAGAATCAAATAAAACATGAAAAAAAAAGGAAAAAATAAGTTATATTTTATGTGTGTCGGTGTGTGTTTGAATGCGTAAGTGTATAAAAGGAAAATTTTATTTCACGTTTTTTTTGTTGTTGATATTTTATTGCGGAAATAATCTTTACGATTGCCTTTTTTTCTGTCTGTGACAAACATATTGCTTCAATGTACACATTCCATTTTCAAGGCTCAAAGTACTGACTGTGAATGTGTAACATTTTTTTATTATTAACATTGGTTAATATAGTATACAATGTAATGTAATGCAAAATATAAAAATGTTTAAGAATACTAAAATTTTCTTTGATTTTAATCTTTTTTATGAGTTTAAAAACCACACATGAACATTTCTTTTTTACTTATTCATAGCTGTTAAAATTATTTTTGGTATGGATTTGAATTTTTAAGGAAAAATTTAGCTTTATGAGTCATTTTGCTGCACAATGGACCCGTTTGAAGGCTGACTGCTGGTTCTTGTCTGTGGAGGCGGCGCTAAATATTTAAAATCTTTGTGCTGTCCGTCATCAAAAACTTAAAATTCGTAAATCATATCATATCGCTTTGACCCATTAAACACCGATGTCTGATTTTTTTGACAGATTCAAAATTTTTTAACTTATTTCTGTTCTCTTATACCAAGATTTCGTTCTTTGCCCTAGTTAAACTTCTGTGGACAGTCTAAAATTATTTTTTTTAAAAATATGAATTCTTATTTTTACCTGACAATTGAAAAGCCCCTTAACCTACTCGCAGTACTATACGCAGACAATACAAGTGATCATAATACTCACATTTTTTTATATTGGCTAAAAGTAAGCCAAAAAGTTGACCCTGTTCATAACCCCAAAAGACGCGGGCTGCGGATATTGATAAATATGTAAAGAAATCAAAGACTCGCATTTGTTTAATATCATTCAAATTTCTAGCAGTTGCAGATGACCTTTAATGGGTTAAAACTCAGACCGGCATCATAAAACACCAACAAAAAAATAAAAATAATTTGTAAATATTATGTGACCATTTTGAATGTTAAAAGGATAATTTCATTTCAAATGTAATCAATATCCTTCAACTGTAACCCTTTTTTGTCTTGTATGTACATTGTACGCATCTTTGTAAATTTTCTTCAAAGGAAAACGTTTATCATCTTATTTAATAAAATGAAATTGTGATGGAGATAATTCAAAATTATCAAATGTCACATAAAAGAAGGAAATTTCAACCCATTGTGGACTGTAATTTGAATTAAATTTAAAAAGTTTAAAAGGTTTTGTCCATTGATTTGACGTGACCTTGAAAATGAATCTTATAAGGCTCTGGATCATAAATTGAGCAGAAATAAAAATTTTCCAAATAAAAATGTTTCAAATATGGAACACTCGTAAAAAATTGGTTAAAAATTTAATCATATCGATTCATTTATTTGACCCACATATTTAAAATAAGTCAAAAAGATAAATTTTTAATTAAATTCAGTTTTCAGTTTGACATGTTGACAAAAAAGGAAAATATTAAATTGGAGTCTTAGTTGAGTTGATTGATAATGTTTTAAATTCAATTTAATGGAAACTATTTTTAACTTAAAAAGAAATGTTTCTTGTTTTCTTGTACAATAAACGTTACATGTAACATGAAATCCATTAAATTATCTTAAATTTAAAGAAAATTGAATATGGTAGTCACATGAAAATGTGTCACGTAAATTTTCAGTGCACTTCATATATCATGATTTTCACATGTTTTTAATATAAAATGAAGTTTCACGTCATGTTAAAATTCATTCAGTTTCTCTTAAAATAAAATAAAATAAAAAAGGAACAAATATAGGTTAGAAAATAGAAATTTATGATAGTTTTATTTGTAATCCTGATGTAGGTCAATCTTTGAAATGTTTTAATGGAACAAAGAAAACACTCCTTCTTTTTCTTTGGAATTGTAATAAAAAATTTCAAAAAAATCATCATCAATGAATTATATTTCATTTCATCATGAAAATTAAATGGAGCTCATCCCTATTCATTCAATATTTTATTTTTCTTTGTTCGTTTTTGGTTACAAACTAAATTAAAACTGTATCAAGAATTCTTGTCTTGTTCGATGATAATTGACAAAAGCTAATAATAAAAACTTAATGCGATTAAATGTTTTAAGAGAGGAAGTTAATGAATGAAAATGAAATAAAAAAGACGAAGAAATGTAATATAATAGAAAAAACACATGTAATAAATGACTTAAATATGAAATATTATCAAACTTGGTTGTTTCTTTTTCCTTCTTCTTCTTATTACATTTTCTTTCTACCAATTGAATGTCGAAATGAATGAGGAAAAAAGGGACGAAATTTTTGACCTCCACCTTATTCTATTTATTTATGATGATAAACTGTGAAATGTCAAATGGTGATATACCGAGTATTACATGAGTTTTCGATTAGGTTTATTTTCTTCATTAAATCGCTACTTTTTTGTTGTTTTCTTAATTTTTTTTGTACTATTTTCATTCTGTGTTATTAAGTTTGTATAAGTTTATAACAACGAAAATAATACAATTTCAAGAAAATTAAGAAGAAAACTTATGTAAAATCTGTCTTCTGTCTCATTTAATGAATAAATACTACACTAATACATGATTCCGGTGTAATGTACGTGTTTTTGAAAAAAAAAAATAATAATAATAGAACGAGGCATGGAAAAAGCATGAAATAATATTTATGTGTCTAGTTATGCGGAAATATCTACAGGAATTTTATATGAGATTGAGAACAGCTGTGTCACAGTGTTTTAAGCTAAATATTTTCTTTTTATATTTTTATATTGTGTATATTATTATCAGCTCATATACATATTAAACGTTTGGTTACAATAAAGACGAAGAAATTTGGAAGTAAAAGAGTGTGTGTGTGCTTGGAAATGTTTTTTAATAATGTCAAATTATCTGTGTCTGTATGAGCTTTTATTTAACATGGAAATATGCTGAGAAAATTTTGAGAACATTCAATTTCAATTTTTGAGAGGGGCTGCTAAAGCACTTTTGAGAAGGGGGCTAAATTAAACATCCAGCAACCCTATTTACGATTTTCACGATAAGCGAACTTTTGAGGAGGGGGTTTCAAAATTTAACATCCAAAAACCCATTTTAACGATTTTCACGATCAGCAAACTTTTGAAGATGGAGGACTACTAAAGTAAACATCTAGCAACCCGCTTTATCGATATTTATGATCATGGAACTTTTTTTGAATATTAGTTGAATTAAAATCGATGTACACGAACCTTAATCAATGAATTGATATCTCGAAATTCAATGTTAACCATTTTTTTCTAATCTTAATAGAGTCTTTAATTTAAATTGGACCTGATCAAAATTGGTCACATTTTAGAATTTCGGTAAATTTTCAAATAAAAAGCATTGGTTTCTCCAGGAGAATCATTGTAATCTTAAATTTAAAGATTCTTTTATCATTTGCAATCAAAAAATCGAATATTCAATCAATATAAATATCTTTAAATTAAGTTTTAAAAAATGTTCAAATTTTGACTTAAAAAAATGAAAATAACCCCATTTTTGAATCGAGTTATTTTAATGAAAATATGTAAGGAACCTAATTTTTTTTATCACACACTTCAAGATTAGAATGTAATCTTTAAAACAAGCTAAAATATACTTAATTATCTTTAGTTTTAACAAAGTTATTAATAAAATAGTGTGCTACGGATTTGATTTAAATTGGTCATATGGATAAATTTAAATTGGTCACTTTCAAAAATCACAAAAAATAAGAGATAAAACTGTTTTATCTTTATATTTTTACTTGTAAGACGCCAGAAATATTTAGCACAAATAAAAAGCTTTAGATTAGTATGAAATTAATTAAAATATTTATTGTGATAATAGGATTTTAATAAAAAATTAAATAAACCAATGTAATCACATAATAAGTAACACTTGTAGGTATTTTTACATAAACAGAACTAGTTTTTTATATAAAATATCATACAATTTATTTATTTTAGACAAAATCTTCGGAAAAATCAATAAAAAAATTATGAACCATATTTTCATAAATTTGCCAAGTAAAGTTTACCTAAAATTAGACCTGACCAATTTAAATCAGAAAATTGACCAATTTAAATCAATGGGTGACCAATTTAAATCAACGTTATTTTCCATTATATTTCTTATTTTTAAGAACATTTCGCTCTATATCATTATTTTAAATCAAAATTTGAACCATTTGTGATCTTTTAAGCCCAAGATCAATGAATTTGTTCAATTAGATCAAAAGTTATAGCAAAAATAAAAATCGACTTTGAAATTTTTGTTCAATTTAAATCAAGGACTCTAATAGTGTTTTCCAGTAATTTCATTAAAATTTCCATCTTATCATTAACATATCTTAGTGAAATTAGATATTCAATTTTTTCATTTACATTAAAACGATATTTTCGTACATTTTTTTTTTGTTAAATGTTAAATAAAATTGAAATTTAAAGCAAGTGTAAGCAAAATTACACATACAAATGACTTTCTGTCTCAATGCACAAGAACAAAATATTTTTTTTGTCTCATTTCATCTCTTCTCATCATCATCAGTACCCTCCACGATTCTATTTATAAATATTTGCATATTATGCTATGATAATTTTTATCCTTTTTTTTTGCTAACAAAATTTCCATATTGTACAAAAAAACATACAAGATTGTATCACCATCAATGGAGAAAATGACGATTGCATAATTTTTTTTTCCTTCTTTTCACTATCACTTGAATCGACAATATGTGGAGAATGAACACGAAACATGTTATTATTTTTTTTTTGATTGTAAACAAACGTGTTATTTGTGTGTGTGTAAAAAAATATTTGTTGTGCATTCTCTTGAAATTTATAAAGGACAATGATAAAATAAAAAATAAAAAAGTAACAACAACAATTGAGAATGCACTGAAGTAAAGCAGTTGAAATTATTGTGTTTGAAAATGAGGAAAGGATAAGTGTATTTATTTGTACATGTCATATGGGTGCATGTGTGTGTATGTCAAATGTAAGTGTGTATGAGTTACAAGAAGCAAACAAAAGTTAAGAGGAATCTTTGCAATTCTCATAACAATCAAGTAACATTGTTTTCATGGTATACAGAAATATTTTTTTGTAATATTTACTTAAATTCTGTAAAATTGCTTTGAAAATCGTATCATGATGATGATGATGATTCTCTTCTGTTACTATTAATACAAGGATAAGAGTTGAAACGTGTGTAATTTCTTTACATTTTTGTTTTACATGAAATTTTTGTACAAAAATAATTGCAAATCTCTGTTTAAGGAATTTAAGTGCTCTTTTATTCAAATTCTTTCATTTTATTTTATTGAAAAAAAATTAATTACCTTTAATTTACAGAAATTTCCACTGAGACATATGTTCCCGGCTCATTCACTCAAAAATCCATTCAAAAACAAGCCACACCACCAACAGCTTCATTGCTAGCAAGCTTTGACAAATCAATTTTACAAGTAACTGACTGGTTGTTAGCTGAAAAGGAAATGTTACGAAAACAAATTGTGACCGTTGGTGATATTGACGCTATTTTAAAAGCAATTGACAAACAAAAGGTAAGTTTTTTTGTTGTATTTTCATATCAAAACATGAAAATTACATTTTCCAGTGTTCGAAAAAAACACACACCTGTTGCACGAATATGAATGAAAATTATTCGAACACTTTGATAGCAAAGACACGAACCATTTCCAGTGTAATTTCATTTTTTTTTTTGTAATTCAATGGACATCAATAACGCTTGAATTGCGATTGATGTATTTATTTTTAACTCCTTTGTTTCATATTCGAAAAAAATGAAAAGGAACAATATAATTTTTTATGAAAATTAATCATTAAACACACTTGTGCGTGTCACCATATAAAGAAAATAAAATTAAAGAAAAATTTTGGGGGGTAAAACCATATGCTGTCAAAAAATGCTTATAACTTTTGTTTTTAAAGTATAATTTTCTGCACGACACAATGTTTGTTGAATAGGATAAACATACGGATGATGATATTATTACATTTTCTCTTCCGAAAAATTATATCATGTATACATTTCTTAACATGGGGAAGAATATCGATTTTTTGCTTTTCTTATTTCCTTTTAATACACCGGTTTTTTCCGTATACATCAGTGCAGTTTACATTGAATGAATATTACACACAACTGTCTGAATGTCTATGATGATTACATGAAATTTATTTGTATATAATAATGTAGAGACAGACACCCTTCAATTTATATCATGTATGTGTGTGTATAAGAATGCAGGGACAAGGACACCCTCTCTAATACTATTTTTTTTATGTTTTACGGTAAATTTTGATCATGAAACGAATTTTCTTCTGTTTTCATGAGATAAACAGGTAATATTGAAATTCATTTGTTTTCTTTTTAATACAATTTCAGAGTGTCTTACGTGAACTTGAATTCAAGAAACCACAACTTGATGAGCTCGTTCACACAGCTGAAGCACTTAAGACTGATGCAAATCGACAGCAATTACAAACTAAAGGTAAGTGAATGAATTTTCAATTTTGTCTCAAATTTTGTGTCGATGCAAGCTTCATTAAATCTATTAAAGCAAATTTTACTTTCAAAATATCATAATTTCACATGAAATATATCATCAATTTAACACAGGAAACTATTTTCTTCAAATTATCTATAAAATATTTTAATTTATAACCGTGCAATATGTTCAATTCATTCATAAAATAATAATAATTTGTATTAAAAAATGCTCGTTATTAAAAACCACTAAATTGCACTAAAAATTTTTCATTTTTCATTCAGCAACTGCCAAAAATTGCAATTCACTCTCTACAAAATTCACATAAAACGCAAAGTAAAAGCACTTGATGTGGTCGTTTTCATGAAAAATACTTTAATTGAACCATAAATCAAAAATATTATTATTATTATCGTAATGACATGACTGCCTGAACTAATTATTAGCTTGTTTTTACAAAAAGATGAATAAGCATTATTTTTTGTGTGTCTATGTATGTACAAATTCACACAACGAGAAAGTAAATTCATTAAATTTAATCTATAAATAAAAGTAAATATTGACAATTAATTAGAGAATGTGTCACTTAAATTTTAAATTGATGAATTTTAAAATGATTTTTGAACTTTTTCATAATTTTACATGAAATTTCCTTTTTTGTGGGAATTCACGTTACATTTATCATAACTGTAATAAAACTAAGTGTGCATACAAATTGCATAAAATATATTATTTTGCTACTTTTTTATATCTATCTTTGTGTGTGTGTTGGCACATGAAAATGATAATAGAAAGGTTAACAAGCCACAGAGTAAAATGCCATGAAAATTACAGGTGTTGTGTGTGCAAATTTACGAAATAACAAAATTAAATATAAAAGAAATTTAATATTTTTTTATTTATTTTTTTATCACTGTTGTTTTGTTTTATTTTTTTTTTGTATTAAAAAAAATATGCAAATAATATTCAAAGAACGCTAATTTAAATGTTTTGAGTGATTCACTTAAAAATCCACTTATTTCAATGAACTTTTACAAAAAATAAAATCTTTGATGTTTTTTATGATGAAAAAGCTATTTGAATTTCAATGTAATTCATTCATCAATCTTAACAAAAAAATGGGAAATTCTAACCACTGGGCGGTTTAGAACAGTGCATTTCGATGGGACCAGTTTCATTGAATATAACTAAGTTTTAATTTTAATGACTATACCGTCATTTTGAAAATAACCGCCATATTGAAAATAACGGTCATTTTTAAATTAACGGCTATTTTGAAAATAACGCCCATTTTGAAAATTTTCCGCTTTCGCCTTTTTGAAAAGTTAAAAAAAAAATATTTGAAAAAATCGGACATTTTGGGCTCCTGACTGCTTTTAGGCTCTGGAGCCTAATCCCTTATCCCAATCGCTGAACCCAATCCTTGAGCCTAATTTCAGAGCTAATGAGTAAAAGTTCATTTTAGTAAACTTCTCCATCCAACCAAACAAATTATTAATTTTTTGAAATTTTTAACCGTTTTTAACGGGTTTTCAGGCTTTGGAGGCTCTGGATCCCAATCCATAAGCCCAATCTCCAAACTAATAAGATTAAAATCATCCTTAAGACCTCCTCTCCTCAGATCTCTAAATCGATTTTGTCTTGAAAGAAAAAAAAAACCAGTTTTGAATATAAGAATTTCGTGAGCGCCATCTGACCACGTATATAACAGAGAAAAATAGCGTCAAGCTAACTTTACGGCAATTAAATGAACTAACATAAATTTTTGTATTATTTTAATGATTAGTTTAGAAAATGACCACGTAAAGCGCCAATCTAATATTTTATACTGCGCGTATGGAATGTTACATACGTGATCTGACGGAAACCGTGGAAACCCTGGGTTGAAAACCGTCCAAAAAATCGCAAGTCAAGCGTTGAAGTTTAAATTTTCTATAAATCTGTAAATTTCATAGGACTTACACTCAAAACTTACTCAAAAATTACATTTAAATTTTGAAAATTTACCAGAATCGCCACAAATTGTTACAAAATCAAAATAAGATGAAATGATTATTTTTTTCCATAATGATTCCAATTCAATCACATCAAGAGATGTTTAATTAGTGTTGACACAAATGATAAATAATCTCTTCATTCACATTATTTTTTCCATATTAACCGGAATTATTTCATTTCCACGCAAAAACAAATTAAAGACATAAAACACAAAAAAAATACTAATTTAATTTGTATTACAAACAATTAAGGCGATAAACATTATTAATGAGTGTGTGTCTGTGTCAAAAACCATTCGTTTATTTTCTGTTCTGTTACAATCATTATCCCTACTTTAAATCGCCATTCCGTTTTATAGAGTAAACTTTCATTTTGTGTCATGTAGACTCAACGTGAACATACTTTGTAACATAAATGTTTTTATGACAATATTATTCATCATCATTTACTTTGCTCACTCTCTCACTCACTCGTTGTTTGTTTACTTGATGCAAAACATTTTCACAAGACAAATAACATACAAATTTTCAATGAACTTTTGTTTAGAGATGTGACTTGAAATTTGTGTGTGTTTTCTCTTTCCATGTGCCACTGAATTGAGTGAATGTAAGTATGATGGATGGATTATGGCACTACTTTGCAAGTATTTTGTTTGATGAGGTGGCATTCAAAGACATGTTACTTGCTTTCAAATTACTTTATGTGAGTGTAATGAATACTTTTATGTGAAAATGTTTCTTTTTTTGTTAAATTTTTCATGATTTACTGATATCTGAAAACTAGGCTGAAGACTATTAAAGCTCAGTGGAGAGATTTCTTTAACCGGAAACTTTTGATTCAAAGAATTCAAGTGTTTTCATTACTTTTTAAAGAAATTATCATGTAAAACTTTTCCCTCATTGAATTTTATGCAAATCATTTGTTTTCTCTGCACTTTGCATTATGTATTTCCATTAATTTGTTTATTTATACTTAGCATGTGTTTTCCTATCTTGTTAAAGATAACAAGCTAGAAGCTAAATTTCCTAGGCAATGAAATGAACAAAGATAATTACATCTCGAAGTTATATCAAGACCAAGAAATAGCAGGGCTTGAAAAACTTTCGCTTTTGCTTAGCTAAGCTAAACGCTTTTTAGCTTAGCTTAAGCAAAAGCTAAAAAAAGTTAAAAAAAGCTAAAAAGCCAAAAATTTAGCTTTTTTTAGCTTAGTTTCATATTTTCATTTTCTGAGATCAGAAACAGTATATTGAAGTGAAAATTAATTATGAAAATGCTATTTTTGACGGCAAATGGGTCGGAAATTCCCCAAAATAAACATATACATGACGCATTCTAAAAATAAAAATCAATAATTGCCTGATAGTTTTTTTTCGCGTTTTTTGGGTTTAATTCGCTTGGCTATACATCAAAACTAAAAAAAATTATTTTGTATTAATTTTTTTTCATTATCAACATCATTTTTTTTATTAGAATTATCTTTAGAACTGTATACAATTTAAAACTAGAAAAATTACATGGTTTTGTATCATATTTGAAACAAATGATTACGTTTTTGAGTGGAAAAACCATGTTTAAGTTTAAGGTAAAAATGACCTGAAGGAAAGTTGTAGAGAATATTTTAAGCTGATCATCACTATATTGGGATGGGAATCGCCTTAAGGGTAATATTAATTTTATTTCACCCAAGCAGCGAAAAATTTTGGCTTATCTTGGCCTTAACTTAAACATCTTACAAAACTACATATTTCAGTAAATTTTAGCTTTTTGTTAGTTAGCTTTTTTAGTTAGTCTGAGGTAAATCCCTGTTTGAAACGTTTTGAGAACTCATTTACATTTGAGGCTCTAAAATGTCAAAAAACAAAACAATTCAATAGTTTTTGTAGAAAAAAAGGTTAGATACATTGTTAACAGAGAAAATTACTAATTTTTCTTGAACTCTTCCGGAAAGTCAAGCACAAAAATCGAACGAAGTTGACCGTTTGATTTTTTTAATAAGGAACTTTATTCAAATTTTATTCAAGTGATTTTGTACGAAAGGGAAAAATATTTATTTTTGTTAAACTTAACGTTGTTTTTCTCGAAAACTTTGTATGAAAATGACTTTTATTTATAATAAAAAGCTATATTGATGGATCTTTAACTTTGCTGATCGTTGTTTCAAGTGTTTTGGTAAAAGAAACATGCGTCTTTGGCAAAAACTCTTCAAAAGTTCGATTTTTGATAATTGATGACCATTTTTACACAGTTAAATACAATATTTCACTTTAAAGGTTAATTCCTGACTTGGCTGAATTAAGTTGCTATACGTATTTTTGTTGATTTCATATGAAAATTTTAATAAAGTTTTATTGTTTAATAATATATAAAATTCCTATAATTTGATGAAAATTTAATAAAAAAAATTTTCGTCACATTAAATTTGTCTAGAAAAATGATACTCAAATAATTCTGATCAAAGTTGTCAGTTTTCATCTTTTTGATGATCAAAAATTGCGATAAAATAAATTGAAATCAAATTTTGCCGTTTTTTCATTCAGATTTTGAAAATTTATTTGACAAAAAATGAGATTAATTTTTAGCTTTTTTAGCTTATTTTAGCTTAAGCTTAAGCAAAAGCAAAAAGCTAAAAAATATTTTAACTTAACTTTTAGCTTAGCAAAAGCTAAATGAAAATAATTTTTTAACTTTAGCTTAAGCAAAAGCTAAAAATTTTGGCTTAATTTTTTTAACTTTTTTTCAAGCTCTGAGAAATAGACGTAACAAAAAGTTTATTTTCTACATTTAATGATATAAAATTTATATGTTTATCTTTCATTAGTAGAATCATTACTAAGACTTCTTGTTTTATCTTATCGTTCTAAGATGATTGTGTGTTGTAAGTGGTTGTATTACAACGATTCTGAAGTATAAATATTGCACTGATCAATTAAATTTGCAATGAAATTCAATGTTAAGAGCCATAAAGTCGATGTTTACCACTCACTTACAAAAAATCACCCTTAAAAAGCTAAAAATAGTTGAATATCATTCGATATCAGCATGTGGTATCAATATTGCTTTTAAAATTGATGGTGTGATACTCAATTTTCATTATTTCAAATAAAAATGAGACAAAAGTGAACTCAATTTGATCTACCACTTCGATTTAAATCGAAGGCATCAAAAACACTCACTCGTGTTAAACTCAGATCCTCAAATTCTTATAAAATAATTTCTGACAAACAAGACACGTTTACAAAAACTTTTTCTAATCAATAACTTTTTCTATGGTCTCACCTATCACCAAGTTAACCATAAAATATAAGATTACAAAATAAATCATTACAGTTCAATAGAACATTATACAAAAAAAATATTTATTGCCTTCATCTTTTCATTACGGTTCATTGTTTTTATTTTTATGTATTTTCACATGAATCAATAAAGGTAAAAATTATAAGTTTTCATTGGTTTATATCCTGTAACTTGAATAAAAGGAAATTTAAGCTACTTATTTTTTTTGAAAAATGATTACTGGATTGAAATTTCTCCAAACCAACAAATTTCTCCTGAAGCTCAATTTTTTAAAAGGTTTCTCAAAGTAGATCCGAGCTAACATTGTGAAAATTAAGTCTTATCGAAGTAAATCGAAAAAGCTTTTTAGATATATTTATTTTCTAGCGATTGGAATGATTCCATTGAAAAAATGATGAAAAATCCAAAAATAGACGTGTTGGAACGAATTCGAAAATTTTAAAGGAAATTCGTTAATGTTTCGTAAGTGTTATCTTACAAAATTGTAGGAAACTTTAACACGGTAAAAAAAATTAATCTTGCGATAAAAATCAATACTGACCGATACCAGGCTCATTTCTGTCTGATTGAATCTACTTACATCTCAAACAATTAAATTATAGTTCAAAAAATTTGATATCCAACAAGCAAATTTCCGTATATATCAAATCATTATGTCGAGACCTGGATTTAGGTAATAAATTGATAGCATATACAATACTTTAAAGGCTTTCTTTTTCCTTTTCATGTACATCTCCTATTTATCACATGGTATCATCATCACTTTATTCATCGTTGAAAATTTCATGAAACAAAAGCAAACACACACACACACGCACTCACACTTTTACATTGTGGATATGCACACATCGTGTAAAGTATGTTATAAAATATTCCAAGTGTTTTGATTTATTGCTGCAATTTTCATACGGTTCATCATCAAGTATGTGAAACTCGTTCTTTTATGTGTTTGAGTGTATTTTTATTTTTATAAGTATCAGGATTTTACTCTTAAAAAAAATATTTTGGTGTTATTTTTGCATGTAGGATCAAATTCACATAAAAAAGTGTGAGAATATGAATACAGGGTTTTTATTTTGGCATGAGTAAACCTTGAAAAGAAATGAAGAAGATTTATTTTTAACCAGATTATATTTGTATGGGTATTATATTCATATGAACACTAAAGTGGGGTCAATGTTCGATTTTGAAAGGTTTTTTCTTGCTTAAACCATCAAAATTAATGCAAAAAAAGAGAAATAGGGTTGCCATTCAATTTTTTGGTACAAAATATTGGTTTTCTTTGAATTTCCTTGCTAATATTCGTAAATTTAAATTTTTTTTGATACAATAACGGATTTTGTATCATTTTAGTTGATTATCTGCATGTAACTCATAATTTTTTCTCAAACTACATCTGGTAACCCTAATTTTCAACTATTGAAATTGTTTGAACAACCTTTAACTGAAAGGAAAACTTGGGTAATTATATAATGATTATTATTTATTTCATTACTTTGAAACAACTTCGCTTGTTTTCATTGAAATGAAATGAAATGTTACCTGTAAATAACAAGAAGATAGAATTCTCATGAGTACAAAGTTAACTTAAACAAATAATGTCAATACGAGTCTTATATTATTTTAAATTTTTTATCATGTTTACTCTCGTTGGTCATATTTTTTTCATCATCATCATCATTTTGATTATTATTTTTATTTTATACGTTTTTAGCACAAGCTTCAAGCTTCACTCAAAGTAAATAATGTTTGGTTTCCAAACCAAAAAATACTCGGAAAAAGTAATAAAATAAAGTTAAATAACATAAAAAGGTATCTCAGTTAACAAATTAAAAGTTTTTCAATGAAATTTTGTTTGAAAGATTTCCTGAATTGCGTTCTGTTTAATTAAAAATTAAAAATTGACATATATCAATGTAATTTACCTCTATTCCACGCACATTTATGAAAATCATCATCATGTTTGATGTATGTTTGAATATCAAATGACTACATTTTCGCATGCAATTCATTAAAATAAACATTAAATAAAAATTAAAATGAAGATAAAAACATTTTATTTTTTTTTTGTACAAAGAAACACCAAAATTATTTTTTTTTTTTACACACAATGTTTGTACAACAAAAAAAAAGTTTAAATTTTTTGTGCTTCCTTTTGTAAAAATGAGACTATGCTGAAATGAGAGAATATTTAAAAGTTAAGCTTTACAGTCTCTAGATCTAGAGACACATTATTTTGCTTTTTTCTGTAAGTGAACTCAAAATTAAAATGAAATAAAAGGAAAAATAAAGATTTCATAGTCAGTGGTTGCGGTGTAACATCATTATTATGATGTCGAGAGCGTTACATTACAAAAAAAAAAAGTTGAAGGAAGAAAAAAAACGGAAACCAAGTATTTAAATTAATTTGGAAGTAAACTCAAGAAAAACTTTTTATTTGATGCTTTTTATTTTATTTTTTATAATTGAATGTGTAAAAAAATTTTTTGAAATGAAATAAGAGTTAAAATTACGATAGAAATTGAGACAAATTATGTGTCTAATGAAAGACAAGCGTAAAGAAAAAGTGACATTCAAGAACTTTATTATCACACACACATTCTTCTATCTTCATTCACACATGACAAAGTTTCGACTTTCAACAATTATTTGATTAGTTTTTCTTTCATTTTCATGTTCGTGTTTTTTTTTTATAGAAAGAAAATAAAATATAAATAAACAATGAGACCTTTTTTCTTGTGTTACTTTTGCTTCGATGATTTCCGATTTCAATGTGTATTTTCATTTCATTTCATTTATTTATCCATGCATTGTTGATATAATTTTTTTTTTGTATAAGATCAAGTTTACCTGAGGATACATTTTTTCCATGGTTATTGTTGTTGATTTTTCATCAGTTATTACCATTTTTTTTTTTGTTAAAAGAAAAATAGGATACGAGATAAGCGAAATAAGTTTTGTTACAATTCCTCTTCTTGATTATCAAAGATTGTTATTTTATGATGATTTCTTGTTTTATGTTGTGTAAGCACCCGATTTTCTAGGAAAAAAATACATCATTTAAAATAATTTTTAGTTAGAGGATTTGTATAACAATTTCAAAGATATCTCAAAGAAAATATTTTGAGTGATGAAATGAAACGCCTTTCTTGTAATTTTTTACATTTTTTCATAGAATTTGATGTCTTCTGTTCATTTATTATTCGCTTGCTTCTGGGTGAAATAAATTAGGATTTCACTCCCCTTTAATTTTCAAAGAAAAGAAATCGTTTTTTGGGAGAAATGTGTTAAAAAATCACAATCTTTAATTTCCTTTAACGAAAAAATCTGACAATTTTTTATGACTTTTATTACAAATTTAGAAAAATTTCACGGTTTTCCTCAAAATTTCGTAATTTCAATTAAATTTCATTGAAAAATTTCTTCATTAAAGCAAAATCTTTCATTTTAATGTTATTTTAAGTAAATTGATCTCAAGAGCGCCCAAAATTTCATTGTTTTATTTTCAAATCAACGAGATGTGCGCTTAAATTTTGATACAAAGAGAAGATAAAATTATATTTAAAATTCATTCATTTTTTATTATAAAAAAATTTAAACAGATTTATTTACTTTTAACTTATAAGCAAAATACTTTAATAATAAAAATCATCATAATAATGATGAAAAATGAATGTAATGAATGTAAAAATAAATAAGAATCATGAATGAATGAGAAGAAGAGTACAAAGGAAAAGTAATGCAAACATTTAGCAAAAGTTTAATTTATCCTATTTTAAAACATAAAAAAAAACTTGCTCATTTAACTGTTTCATAGAAAAATAAATTAAATTCAACATCATCGTTATGAATCAAAGTAAATCTCGAATAGGAACAAAAAATTTCATAAAATTTTATTAAATAGTCGTCATAGCAAACGTCGTTACTTGAAGAGAAACATTTTTAAAGCGATTAAAGGCAAGTGTGAGTCTGTTTTATTAGAGCAAAAAAATCTTTAATCATAGTAATTATTTAATTAATTACGTCACATTTAACATTTTCTATGAAAACTTTGAGAAGAAAATTCTCGCATTTAAACGATTAATGGAAAAACGTAATATTTTCTTTAAATTCATTTTAATTTAACAATTTTTTTTCAAATAAAATTACAAGGAACTTGAGCACTTAATTTCAAAGAGTTAATGAGCTGCTAATGATACCCTTCAATTTTGTTGCCACTCTCTGATATTTAATAATACTCGTAATTATTTTAAATCACTTGGAAAAATCAATACAAAACAGCATCAAATATACATTGAATAATAAAAAATGGAAAATGCGAAAGAATGTTTTAAACAAGGTACAAATAATAAAAACGTGTCTCGTTGTATTTTTATGTGCCATGCACTTACTCGATCATTTAATACGAGTCTTCATTTCAATTTTCCAATCAATGAACAATTTTACGCTGGAAAAAAAATGTAATTATTTGTGTAAACAGTTAAAAGGCATAATGGGAAAGTGGACAATTTAATTGTATTTGAGTGTGTGGAACGAAGTAGAAAAAAAAATAAATGAATGTAATGTAACCTCAAAATTCAATTTAATATAAAAACAAGAAATGGATTGAATCTAGAAATAAAGGTGAAAGAATGTGACCTTTTCAATGTCTGTTCAAAGTCTTCAGTGATTGAATTAAAGTAAATAATGAAAAAAGGACTGAAAAATCATGTTCAATCAATATTGATTTAAATTGTGATACATTTAATATGATTCATCAGAGTTTGAAATACTAACAAAAAATTTACTAGGGCTCAGTTGTTTAAAAAGCAAAAAGTTCTAAGAGAAAAAAAAAATTAAAAGGAAAAAAAATTCATCATATTTTATTTAAAACAACACAGGAAGGATGTTACTTGCATTACTTTGATTTTTTATACATTTTTTTGTACAAATACCTTTCACATTCTCTCATCTTGAAAGGCATCTCCTTGTTTGATGCACACCATGAAAAACTGGTTCAAATACAAAATATTATTTTCTTCTAAATCAAACAAAAAATAATATTTTCTGTTCATGATAAACATTGAAAAATAGTGAACGTAAATAATAATAGTAAAGGAAAATAAATAAACATTTTTTAAAGATCACCCAAAGGCAATCACGTGTTGATATTTTCACATACAACATACGTGTTATTTGATAAATTTTAGAATTTGAGTTTTATTATTGATTGTTTACTACAATTTGAGTTAGTTATTTAATCCATTAAATCAGGAAAAATGCATTTATACAGACAGTTTGTCCAGTGTCGTTGCCACAATCCGTTTCTCTGTTCCAGTCAAAGCTGCGGAATAGTCCAGTGAAGCGAGGTCGGTTTTTTTGTAGGGTAAAGTGCTCATAACGATGAAGTTGCACCTTTCTCTCATTCAATGATTGAATGCCCTTTCTCTCATTCAATTGTTAAATTCTCTTTCTGTCATTCAATCATTGAATTCTCTTTCTCTCATTCAATGATTGAATTCTCTTTCTCTCATTCAATGATTAAATTCTCTTTCTCTCTTTCAATGATTAAATTCTCTTTCTCTCATTCAATGATTGAATTCTCTTTCTCTCATTCAATAATTGAATTCTCTTTCTCTCATTCAATGATTGAATTCTCTTTCTCTCATTCAATGATTAAATTCTCTTTCTCTCTTTCAATGATTAAATTCTCTTTCTCTCATTCAATGATTAAATTCTCTTTCTCTCGTTCAATGATTGAATTCTCTTTCTCTCATTCAATGATTGAATTCTCTTTCTCTCATTCAATCATTGAATTCTCTTTCTCTCATTCAATGATTGAATGCTCTTTTTCTCATTCAATGATTAAATTCTCTTTCTCTCTTTCAATGATTAAATTCTCTTTCTCTCATTCAATGATTGAATTCTCTTTCTCTCATGCAATGATTGAATTATCTTTCTCTCATTCAATGATTAAATTCTCTTTCTCTCATTCAATGATTAAATTCTCTTTCTCTCATTCAATGATTGAATTCTCTTTTTATCATTCAATGATTGAATTCTCTTTTTCTCTTTCAATTTTAGAAAAATGAGTTTTCTAAAATGGCAGAGTTTTTTATAACAGCGGAATCTAAAGCAGATTTTGGGCTTCAGAATTTCCAAAGCCTGTAGTTCACGAAAAATGAAACTTTCAGTACCGAGTAATCTAATAGTATACCTTAGCTTCTATCTTGGCAGCCAAAGCAGTCGCACATATTTCAAGTCACATTTCTAAACTTACTAAGATCAAACTCAGCACCAACAAAGTACATCACAACCTCTTCATGATTCTTATAAGACTCATCGCATCAATTTTCTGAATCAAGCCCATTAATTATGATGATAAGCATTTTCATGCACATTAAATATCAACTACTGTAATTTCATTCCATAATTATATCTCATTAGTGCGTATGATAATCTTCATAATCTCAGCTTAATATTCCAAGAATGAATAGAATTAAATCATATCACATCAGAAAATATGCTAAAATTCTAAAGTAAATGATGAAAAGAGTGCTCATATCTCTTTTATATATGAGAATAATAATTATTATGATTTGTAAGAGCAATACTTTTGAATTGCACTTTACTCAAGATTATATATGTGTCGAAAGGACAATTGACACTTGATTTTATAGGATCTAATGAAACAAAGACTTTACTTGACATCATTTGACATTCATGTGCTCTACATTTAACGCTATAAGTGTAAATGAAACATTTTTTTTCAATCCTTTTCATACTCAATTTCCAGTCAATTCATAGACACATTGAATTGAATCCAAACAAATAGATTCAATTTTATTACTCTCTGAATAAAAAGATAATAACACACTCTTTCATTTAATTTTATTATTATTTTATATCATGGGGCATTAAAATCCCAAATTATATTTTATTGCTTTTGTGATTACATTTTCATTAAATGTAAAGGATTTGAATTGATTCAAACAAAAAACTGGAAAATTGTTTTATTTATTGTTAACATTTAAATTAATGAAGGGTATCAATCAATTATAATTGGTTGTGTTTAGTATTGTTTTTAGGTTTTACCACCCGCCTATGTCAAATGTTTAATGTAGCACAAAATTCCATTGAAATTTATTCATTTAAGGTATTTGTGTGTGAAAATAAACACAAGTGAATCAAAATAATTAATCTTTTTTGTCACTCAATCTTTTGATATGATTAATTTACTGAGAAAATTTAATATGATGTTCATATTAATTGTTAAAGGAAACATTACCAAAAGATAAATATTTGAGATTGTGGGTGACAGTGCAGCCAGGTGTAAAAATATACAAGCAAATGTTGATTCACACAAATTATTATTATTTTATTTTCATTTTTACATACACACACACACACACACACACACACATACACACACACCGTCAGTTATTAACAGGGAAAAAAATAATTAAAATTTAAACATATCATTACCACTCTGCTTGATTACCTTTTTCTCTCAGTTAACTGTGTGCATGTGTGTGTGTCACTTAATTTTTAATAAATGAAACAAAAAATATTTGTATACAATATTAATGAAGTAAACATAAAGCGTTTAATGAAAATTTAACACAAAAAGTATTATTATCTTTTATTATTATTTTTGTTATCATTTTTTTTTTTCATTTTTTTTGTTAAATTTTATGAAAGGCACTTTAGGCATTCAGATAAAAATAAAATGAAATAAGAATTAAAACATTAACAGAGAAAATTGTTTTTTATGAAAAATAATCCTATTTAATTGGATATTTGGGGGAATATTTAATTGGAGCTATTTTTGGGTATTTGTCTCTCACGGAGAATGAGAAGAGACAAAAAAAGAGAAGAAAAGAGAGAGTTTAATTTCTCACATACTCCTTTTAAGTGAGAGAGGGGGCGAGAGATGAAAGAATCGATTGTAAATGAGCGTTCTCTCAAAAAAAATCACTTCATTCATGTAATGCACTTACCTGCGTGATTTAAGACCATTTTTTCTTGAATTGAGTTACATTTTAAATTGTTCTGAATTTCATTTTGTTTGCAATTTGCCAAATTACCTTTTTTTTCAATTACAACAATACATGAATGCTATGAAAAGGAGCTTTTTTCCATTTATTTTTTGCATTTATGTCCAAAACTAGACAAAAATCTCTTAATAATGAAATTTTAACAAGAAAATATGAGTTCATTAAATGTTGAAAGAATTTTTTTTTATCAGATTCAATTTTCATGATACCAATTCACACAATTAACACTCACACACACATACACACATCGGATATCATTACAATTTTAACTTCAACAATTAAATATTTAATCACAGCAACAATTCTGAATAGCTACATGAACAAAAAAAATCAATTGTCACCTATGTTCATATGCAACTGAACAATTTTTCACATATTTAATTATTTATGAATTGAAATTATTTAAAATGATTCTCGTTTTGGGAAATGTGCAAAATTTGTGTGTTCATTAATGATTTATCTAGGCGAAAATACAATGGGGATTGTATTTACACAAATGTGTGTGTGTGCCAACACAGACACATCGATACCCAAACAACATAATTATTCAAGTGACAAATTAGTTTTTAATTGGGTATCAAATATCATTTAATCAAGCATTTTTTGGTTTGGTTTTGGTTTAAATGAAATCGATATGTTGATGTTAGTTTTATGGTTCGATATTGAAGTGTCTGTAGCTTAATTAAAGTAGAGAATTTTCCATTAAATTGTTTTGCTTCATTAAATGAACTTTACCACCATCATCATAAATCATAAATGAACATTTTCTGTTTTCATGAAGCATCATATCAGTTTCGCCTCACATACAAGTCTGTTTCTTATCTTATCATTTATTATTTTCATTTTATCTGCAATTTATAATATTCAATTTCCGATTCCTATAAATATTGTTTCGTTCTTCACATTGACGAGCAGAGATAAAGTTTTGTATTGAATTTTGTGGTTTGTTAAATTTGAAATGAAATCAGAATTTTTCATGATGTGAATATAAATTGAATATAAAAAATATAACTGTCAATTTGAAATAACGGGCAAGTTCAAAGTATTTTTAAATGAAAATTAAAAGTCACTTTGATTAACTTTTATTAAATTTTTGTAAGGCTCTTGAAATTCTACTCATTTCGGTTAAGAAAAATTTCATAACAAAGCATTTTAAGAGAACAAATAATCCTCATAGTATGCAATGAACATTTCAATTACATTTTAGATTAGGTCTATTCACGTTGAAGAAGGAACTAGATTCTTTTAAATATTTTTTTTGTTATCCTCTCAAACTTGATAACAAAATGCACTTCTTTTAAATTAAGCTTTAAAACTTTTCAATTTAAAATAATGGTTGAGGCTTCTTCTTATCTGTATTAAATGACATTTAAATTTAAAGTTTATTTAAAATGAGTAAATCCGGTTTAGTTTTTAAAAAGATTTTCATTTCTGGTTATGGCTTTCTTTTATTAGAAAACAAAATTTAAAACATTGATGGTAAAAGTTTTGTTTAAACGAGTAAATAAAAAAAAGTTTAGTTGAACATTTATTATCATTGAATGAATAATTTTTTTTTATGCAATTTTTTTCTGCTTTTTTATTTATGTTTGTATAAAAATGAGATTCATATTCAAATTTATATTTCATTTTTATATATTTTTAAATTAAAATCAACTTGTATTCATATTTAATCCGTCTCTGAAACATTTATCATGAGAATTTTAATGAAAAGCGTAAAAAAATCACTCGTAATTGTTTGTTTAATACATCACATAAATCCAGGGGTAAAAAAAAGATTTAACTCGCTAAATAACAGTGAATAAAGTTACAAATCAACACAATAACTCCCAAATGAGATAATTTTCTCTTCATGTTCATTTTTATTTTCCTTTACCATTAACTTTTACACAACATATTAAAATATGGACTTTGAACTTAATTTGAACATAAAATATTGTAAAATGTTTCCTTGTTTAGTGTGAAATGAGGAAAAAAAATTGTATAAAATATATAAATTTTCTGGTATTGCGCTTCACTCTTCACATTTATAAATGTTCTTATTATTATTATATTCTTGGTTAATAATGAAAAACGTGTAAAAAAAGTTTGTCTTATGCTCTACTAACTTTCCGCTTTTCGAAACAACAAATAAATATGTCTGTTTTATTTTACAAATAAATTCATTTTACGTTATATGAGCTAGAAAAGTGCTGTAAGTGCAACAAATAATAAAAATAATTCCATACAATTTCAAGATAAAAGGATATTAAATCATATTTCTAAAGTCTAGCCATGAAAAGGATTTTCTTTCGGAAAATTTGTTTTCATATTTTTGGTTTATTGTTAGTTTGTGTGTGTGTATGTGTGAGTTTGAGTGTGTGTGGTTTTTCGTGAAGTCTAGGAAAAGAGAAAATAAAACATATTTCATTGACACAAAAAGTTAACCGTTTTCGCTGAATTCAGTTTGTTTATGATTTTAAACCATAAATTTAATTTTTGAGGCTAACGAAAAATAAATTTCTCTTCTTCTTCACACTCTCACTTTTCCTTACTTTCACTTTTCCTTACTCTCACCTCCCTTACTTTTTGTTTTATTCTTATTTTCGTATTTTCTCACATTCACTTTTCCTTAATCGCATTCTCACTTTTTTATGCTCTCTGTTTTTCTTATTCTCTTTTTTTCTCATACTCATTTTTCTTTAGTTTCAGTATTTTTCACTCTCATTTTTTCTTATTCTCACTTTTTTACTCCTTTTTAGCTCAGTATTTTTTTTCACTCTCTTTTTAGCACATTCTCTTTTTAGCTCACTCTCTTTTTGAGCTTACTCTCTTTTTAGCTCACTCTCTTTTTAGCTTAGTCTTTTTAGCTCTCTCTCTTTTTGAGCTTATTCTCTTTTTAGCTCACTCTCTTTGTAGATTAGTCTTTTTTTAGTTCACTCTTTTTTTACCTCAGTCCTTTTTTAGTCTTCTAACTTTTAAACTCACTCTCTTTCTAGTTCAGTCTTTTTTTAGCTCACTCTCTTTTTAACTCACTCTCTTTTTAGCACACTCTCTTTTTAGCTCACTCTCTTTTTGAGCTTACTCTCTTTTTAGCTCACTCTCTTTTTAGCTTAGTCTTTTTAGCTCTCTCTCTTTTTGAGCTTATTCTCTTTTTAGCTCACTCTCTTTGTAGATTAGTCTTTTTTTAGTTCACTCTTTTTTTAGTTCACTCTTTTTTTAGCTCACTATCTTTTAAACTCACTCTCTTTCTAGTTCAGTCTTCTTTTAGTTCACTCCCTTTTTAGTTCACTCTCTTTTTAGCTCAGTCTTTTTTTAGTTCACTCTTTTTTAAGCTCAGTCTCTTTTTAGCTCACTATCTTTTAAACTCACTCTCTTTCTAGTTCAGTATTCTTTTAGTTCACTCCCCTTTTAGTTCACTCTCTTTTTAGCTCACTCTTTCAAGCTCACTCTTCTTTTAGTTCACTCTCTTTTTAGCTCACTCTAATTTAGTCTTTAAAGGCCATAAAGTAACTAAACCGAATGATTCTCTCAGATTCTGATGTAGGATTATTTTGAACTTAAATGAAAATTAATTCCACTCCTCTTAAACAATTGAGTTATGAAAAAAACACATTTTTATTGTATAATTAACGACAAAACACCTTTTTATTTCAATAAAATTTTACTATAATGGAAAAACTTGAATAACTTAAGTATCCGTTAATTATTATTTTACTATTTAAGTGCACCTTACATACAACTACACACACACATACATACACATTGTTTCTATGGCATCAATGTAGGCACTTAACATATCCTATTTAATATTCAATGATACTCTACAACGCGTTTTAATAAGTGTGTGAGTACATTCATTCATTCATTCATCCACTTTGATTATTATTTTGATTATTATTATTATTATAATGCATTTACATACACACACACACACTCGGGTGTAACACTGTAGAAAATTTTCTATGTATACTTTTTATTTTTTCAAGATAACTGTATATTGTTGCGCTCCCCTTCTCATTCCGTTTTTTCTACTTTTTTACTACTTACAACGATACAATGTAGCTGATAAACTTTGAATATTATTTTATTTTTTTATGATTTCAAATAAATTGTTAAGTTTATTCCCTCATTACTTTCAATTTGAATGGAAGCAAGGAAAATGTTCATACAGATAAAAATAAATATTTTAAACAAATTGTTATTCCAGGATTATACAAGGACTTGAAAAATTACGATGTTTTGCATTGAATTCTCACATGAATAGCGTTAATTTTTGCCCTTTCATATGTGAATCTGTATATTCAAGTCTACATTTCAGGGAAAAATGTGTGCCGGTTAATACTCCGGGAAATGCATTTCTTTTATTCCATACGGTACTTTACCAGTACAAATAACATCACATCGTCACGAAATATCACCAAAAAAAAAGAAAGATTTTACACAACATTTATCAACAAACATAAATGGGGTGCATGTCTGATGGTGCACTTCTGCGCATGTACAATACTATTGAAAATTGAAAAACAAAAATTTGTTAGGAAGTGTGTTTGTTTGTATGCATACATCGTTGTGTATATGATTTGAATTTTATACTATTATTATTTTTATCATAAAGAAGGGATCCACATTCAAGTTTATTTTAGTTATTTCCATTTATAATTTTCCACAAAGTAAATATTTATGTGTGTGTATGGGAAGTAGTGGTCGCGACACAATCACCCGAGACATAAAATACATACACGAACTCTTATCAATGTACTTTGATTTTTATTACTTGAAATCTTACTGTATTTCATTACTTCACGTCGATACACACTCTGAGTGTATGTGTGTGTAGTGTTTTCCGGGTGGCATTCGTCTTGTGTTTGATGGTGTTAGTGATTCACATTCAACACACACACACAAACAAAATACTACGAACAAGGACTTTTCAGATATCATGTGTGAAAATTCTTCTCCAGTCGGCTGATAGATTTGGTAAATAGCACGTCGCAGTCGTGTTCATTTCGAATCATATCATCACTTTTATTTGGATTTAAACGGAAAATTATTGTGTAAAATAAGTGTAAACTTAAAAATAATGAAATTTACATAAAATATCATCAAAAATTCAATATTTAAATATCATAATTTAATAAGAATTTGTGAAAAAACTCGCCGACTCTTTATACCACAAAAAAAATTATAGTTGATTGTTTTTCCTTATACATTTTATGTAGTATTTTCCAACACGTACAGTACACACACATGTATATGAGTGTGTATGTTTTAAATGTGTTAGTGAAGTCTCTACAAATACAAACAACATAAAAATACAATAATAATAACAGAATAAGTGAATAAAGTACCGAGGCAAAAAAAAAATATAATAAAACATAAAAACGGATACAATTTTTTTTGTATGATACTTGACAACAACATGAGAGATATGAAATTATAGTAAAAATGTATATAAATTGTAGTGTGTGGCATAAATTAATGATTATGATAAAAATGAGCTTTATACGGAAATTGTCCTTTTTGACACAAAAATACAAAACGCAAACACGTCCATACACACCGACACCGTTGCAAATATCAGGACAAATGAGTGATTAATGACAAAAATAATTGCTAACAGGAAGCGAAATTATGTTTTTACAAAACTTACTCACACACTCACTTATCTAAATACGAAAATCCATAATTATATAAAATACGAGTCAATGTCAGTATTCAAATAACTAAATCAACGTTATTTTTTCGATAAATAAACCAAATACAAACAAAAAAATGTTATAGTAACTAATCTCATAAAAGTAATCGAATTATTGTTGGTAGTCCACAATAAATTACCATACGTTTGTCGATTACAATGAAAATTATTTATGAACCAATCGTATATTTGATTGAAGTCGACAGACAGGAACATTGATGTAAATTTCAATGAAAATAAAAAATAAAAAGAAAATCTGTTTGAAATGTTTTTTGGTGTAAATTTAATTAATTTTTTTTTTGCTTAACATGCAATTAATACATAAATTTTGATCAAAGGTTTATTTTAATTTTTTTTTTTGCTTTTTTTTTAAGCATTTGAAATACATTCGAGTGGATTTCAATAAAAATTAAGTCCAAATTTTTTTGTATTACCTAGAAATTGATATCAATTTTTTGAGAAATTTTCTTTTATACGAAAACCATCACGGTTCAAGGCTGATTTCAAAAGCGACACAGACAGAAAATTCCACGCTTCAGTTTTTTTTTGTAAATGATCAACGATGATGAAGCCATATTTTTATCATAACATCAATTTATGCTCACAAAACCATTAAAAATATTATATCGATTTGAATATTGTACATCAAATTCATTAAAAATTTCACAAGTAATGTCAAACTTAATCCAAAAATTTATCATAAACTTAATTTTTCATTAGTCATCTTCAAAAAAGCAAAAACTTTTTTAATTACCTTCATCTTATTGAAAAAAATATTCTTCTTTTTTGTGTGACATTTTTGAATACTCTGCAAAAAATAAAACAAAAAAAAAGTTAATGGACTCAAACTTAGTCTGCCAGAATTATGTTTCGAAATGTAGTGTAACGTTGTCTTTCAATGTCCAATTTATTGTAAAATTATATTGACATCGATGTATAAGGAAATAACAAATTCCAGGACTGTCTTTATTTAAAATGACAAGTTATAAAGTTGAAAAAAAAACATAAAATATATAGATAAGATGACAAGTGAAATGTAATATTTTGCTAAATATTTTACAATGAAAAAAAATGGGAAAGTTTTTTTTGTTTCAAGTTACGTAGAAAAAAAAAATTGAAAATGATATCTAATTTAATTGACTTGATTTTTTTGATAGGAAAATGGAATTTGGTTTCAATGTGAATTTAAAATTTTAATAAATTTGGATTTAACTGCAATTTTTCTGTTTCATGTCAACTACTGTTGTCAAAAAAAAAAACAATTTTTACCTTAAAACTCATAGATCTCAATTTCAGCATTTGCTCCCCTTTTCAATGAAAATATCAAGAGTTTCCACAAGTAATTTAATTTAATTTATTAAATAATTTCCCATTAAAACCTAATTTCAATCATACAACAAGGAATTCATGACGAAAATTCATCAATCTCCTAATTTTAATAAAATATCAAATTTTATCCTTGATTTACCCCATTGAATTCTTTTCTTATGCATAATTTATTTAAAAAAAAAATGTCAAAATATAAAACAAACAAAAAAAAAGCAGAAAAATTAAAATAAAACAAGAACATACCATAAATTTATCATATCATAAATAGCTTTATGATTTGACATGAAGGAGCATCTCTTTTTTAAGTGTATTTTTTGAAACAATTTTTTTTTTTGTTATAAAAGGCACATTTTTTTCCTCCATGTTAACAATGAATTTTATCGTACAAAAAATATTTGTCTTTTGCTTTTTTTTTAACATATTTTTCCTTAAAAACAAAAATTCTGTTTGTGAATATGAAACGATATCCAGTTAGTGTATTATCTTTATATGAAGGATGGATATGTCGCATTCCATTCTAAAGTGAGTACGAATCACAAGTGCCAATCTGAGTGCACAGGGTTATGGTCCATTAAAAAATATGAAACTTTTGTTCTACGTAAATTTTTGTATCTAAAAACCGAAAAACAAGGGTTTCAAATTTTGTTATCCTTCAATTTAAAACTGCAAAAATGACATGGTATTGTATGAAATAAGTATGATGTTTGTTGTTGAAAGTTGTAGATAATAATTCGGAAAAAAAAGTTTTTATCTACCATTTTACATGTTTTCATACAAAAAAATTGATTGAAATTTTTTCGATGTATTTTGACGAAAAATCCATTTTTTTGTATGAAAACATGTAAAATGGTAGATAAAAACTTTTTTGTCCCAACTATTATCTACAACTTTCAAGAACAAACATCATACTTATTTCACTCAAAACCATGCCATTTTTGCATTTTTAAATTGAAGAAAAGAATAAAATTGAAACCCTTGTTTTTCGGTTTTTAGTGCAGAAACAAAAATTTCAGTAGAACAAAAGTTTCATATTTTTTTATGGACCATAGAACCTGAGTAGTAAAATTGGCAAAAAAGATGGAATATAAAAAAAGTTGTGATCGGCACTCACTTTAGAATGGAAAGCCACATATATGTGAAAAGAAGAAAAATAACTTTGAGAGACAAACAGGCATACGATTAGATTTTCTTAATGTTTACTTTAAATTTATTTAATACCATTATGTCAAATTTTTTCGGAAAATTCAGGTCACTTTGATTTAAGTGTTATCCTTGACATGATTTAACTCTTTGCTAACGGATTATGTGACATGTGTTCTGAGTTTAATTTTTTTATAGAGATTTGAATTGAAATGAAATCAGATAATTTTCATGGAAAATAACTCATTTTAGCCCTTTTAATAGTAATTTTAAAGCTTTTGTAAGGATTGCAATAAATCCTCTAAATTTCCAAGGCTTTTTAGAATTTCGAGAACAAATCTCGCTGCTTCACACTTTCAACCCAAAACCAGTGGCACATCAATGGGTTGAGAGTGCAGGATCATTCATAAGCCTTAATGAGTCGATGCTGTGAATGAAAATAACGTGAGAATAAATCCTTGAATATTTTATTATCGTTGCAAAATTTTCACATTTAAAAAATTTTAAATTATAAATCCTTTCATTGAAAAGAAACATAATTTGAAACAAAAAAATGGGTTTATAGGACAATTTCTCGTTCCATATTTTTCCGTTATTCATTAAAGTTCCTTTATTCATTTTATTATCATCTTCATTGTGTTATTATTATTATTATAAAATTCTGTTGAAACACAAATAATAAAAATCTGCATGAAATAAATATACAAATCGATATACTATTGTTGCTGAAAACTCCTGCGTTGTCTTTATATTTTATTTTTTTAACTCTAAATACAATACAATGAAAATACAAAACAAAAAATGTATACAAGGTAAAATATGTGTCAGTGAAATTTTTTCTTTTCATTTAAGATAAAACATAAATGTGAACATATCAGTCTATAAGCTTTTGTAAAGTCATTGATGATGATATTGTGAAAGTTTATCAAAATTTATATACAAAATGGTAAATGAATGAATAAAATGAAATGAAAAATAATAAAATGCACATATGTTGAATATGTTAAAATGAAATAACAATAAGAGATAAATGTAAGAAATTTAAATGTTTCACAAGCAGGAAAAGTGTGACATAATGAAAATTTAAACATGCGATAAGGCAGAAAAGACAAGTAAAGTTAATAAGAATAAAAATAAAGTGTTTTCTTGCTACAAGTAAAAGAAAAAATTTACAGAAAAAGTCCAGTTAAAAAAGTAACTGCCAGTGTGCTTTCTTTAAAAAAAATTCATATAATAAAATGAAATAAATGTGGATTATTTAAAACCATTAACATATCAGTTGCTTCCTGTTCATCAGTTTGGATGAAATGTTTACAGAAATTGCTTTTAAAATATACACAATCTTAGATTAAGTGAAATATAAAAGATAAGAGATAAATAAATGTGGAGAAAAACCAATAAAAAAACTTAATTTATTATTATTATTGTATAAGAATAATTGTGTGTGTGCTTGAATTGCTTTTATAAATAAATAAAAAAAATATATATAAATATAATAAAAAATAACATAACGGAAGAAAAAAAATTTTCTTCAATTTTTAATCAAGTCACGCACAGATACATGATAGTGTTGTAGCAAACCATTATTTCATTTCAATATACGTAATTTTAATTCATATCAAGAGAGAGAAAAAAAGGAAAAAAATGGCAAATAATCAGGAAAAAGGTCAAGACATTGGAGCTGAAGTGTTGAAAAACACACAAGAGTTAGCTGCTCAAGCAGCAATGAGAGCACAACAAATGATACGACGGGCATCGCAAGGTGAAACAAATAAAGCACCCGAAGTTCCTGCTAGAGGTGGTGAAGTAAGGAAGGCTCCTGAAGTGCCACCAAAGAGATTGAGTCTGAAAAAGACGTTTACACCGCAAGAAGTTGCAACGGGAGTTGAAGCAAGTAACCAGAATGAAGCACCTACAACTAGTAATGCTAATAAGCCATTTCAAGCTCCTGTGCCAATTCCACAACGAAATTTACCGCAAAATGCCCCACCGGTACCACAAAAACCATCTTCTGCTGTAAATTCTCCATTAATGGCTCCTAAATTCAAGGATAATAAAGTCCCGAATTCTCCACTCTTGAATAATAGAGCTACAGGTTCACCTCAACCACCCCAGCGACTCATTAAGCCAGCTGATCCCGTTTCCGGATCTCCACAAGTTCCAATTCGTAATCAGAACATATCATCGGCAATTCAACAGCAAAACATATCAACAGCATCACCACAACTCAGTCAACGATCCAATATTTCGAGTACGTTATCGAGTTTAACTAATTCTCCACTGCCAGTGCAAAAGAGTTCTAGTTCAAAGTCATCAAGTAAAACTACAATTTCTCCGAGTGAAGAACTAGGATCAGAAGATGCTTTGAGAGGAATTGAATCGGGCTTACGAAACATGGAACGTGCGATGCAGGAACAAATGAATATGCGATCAATGGAGGCGGCTAGTCAAATGCAACGTCAATTCAATCCACTTGAATTCAAACAAAATTTCCGTGGTATGGGTTCGATGGATCGACTTGATTCAAGTCAAAATAACATGCGCGTTCTCGAAAGTTTACGCTTGAATTTTGAAGCTTCTATGGGAATGCGACAAATGGGACGGAATCTCAGTATGGACCAAACCCAATTTGAAACTTTACAAAACTCAATTCGAGGTATGGGTGAGCAATTGAAAGGCATGAGTGGCAGTATGGAATATACAGCATCCAATACCGCTCAACCACCAAACATGGGTCCATATCAATTCAGATCATTAGATCGACATCTTCCATTAGAGCTTCAATACAGTCGACATCGAACTGAAATTGATTTCCTGCGAAATATGGATCCTAGAGTACAACAACAATTTCTTGCACAACGACAGGCATTCCAGCAACAACAACAGCAAAATCAACTTCAACAGCAGCAGCAACAACAACCAAACCAACCTGGTGCACAAATAAATCGAGACGATGTTAGATTAAGACGCCGGTC
Source organism: Culicoides sonorensis (assembly GCA_900002565.1). Taxonomy (NCBI): domain Eukaryota; kingdom Metazoa; phylum Arthropoda; class Insecta; order Diptera; family Ceratopogonidae; genus Culicoides; species Culicoides sonorensis. The sequence goes on from LN483412.1 coordinate 76,205, forward strand.
ATCACATGATGAGACGCAATACAGTCAAGGATCGTCAGCAGCTGGTAAATACTTTTTTTATAACAATATGTTGAAAATAATTAAATTTACATATCCGTATCACATTTATACGTATTCATTTTTGAATTTTAATGACGCTCCTGCAACTTTTCGATACCAAATTTATTGAATAATTTATTTTCATCCTTCTAAAACATAACAATGCAAATTCATGTATCCAATTCTAAATATACAAAAATTTAAATTCCATCCTTTATTATCTTACGTATCCATTTGACATTCATTCAATTCATACATACATTTAGATTAAACTTTATTTTCACTATTTCAAAAATTGCATAGTGAAATTTGATAGTGGTCTGAGAATTTACTGTTAAATTCAAAACAAATAAACAACTTCGTTATTATTGTTATTATTTTGCGAATGTCATGTTATTGATGAACAAAAATGTGATATACGATTCAATGTGTGAGGTGTCATCTAGCACGAAAAAAGTCGTATTTAATTGCAAATTTATTGACCAATTGATGAAATTTGGTGCACCTTTTGTGAAATGATGATTTCTCGATTGTGAATTAAATATTAATTTTGCAGCAGTTTTATTGATGTTTTTTGTATTTCAATGGGATGATAAATTGGAATTTTGATATTTGGATGATCAAGATGATGTTTTTGTCGAACCAACAAAAATTTTCTAGTCTTAACACAGGAGCGGATTGAAAATTACTGACGGTCCTAACATTCAGTACGATTTTCTTTAAAATTTACTCTAAACTTTACTTTTGCAAGACGATCTTCAGCGACCTTTCTGGCATTTGCCATATTGCCCATATGGCCAATTCGCCACTAAAAGATCCTTTTTCTGGGCTTTTTCTTTCGAGTATCTTGCTCTTAACTCCTTAAGTTCTTTTTAATGTTATCGATCCTTCTCGCTTTAGGGTGGCCCTCACCACAACGACCGTCTACATTGTTTCTGAAAAGAGTCGTTGGAGCTCATTCATGCTATTTGTACACAGACACCATCAGAATGACCTCAATATTCGCATTTTTTCATATCGATAAGAAATGGTCCAAAATTTTTCCTCAAATGTAACGAAATACTCGGTTTGATGAGACACAGTGAAGAAAAGTATTAAATACATTGCAACATAATCTTATGTGCTCTTTATATGAAGTAAAGCAGTAAAATTACGTTACTATTACTTTTTTCTCTTAAAAATAAAAATGACATGTCTGATGATTTGGCAGTAATTTTTACTTCACTATAAGCTGATACATTATATGTGTTTGATGGAAAGACAGTTATTTTTATAGTAAAATGAATTTCATGTTAAATGTTCAGATAAAAATAAGTCTCTTGAGCCCGATTCAGTTATCCGTTAAAAGACAACTAAAAGACTTGAAAAAATCCTTGAAATTAATTGAGTAAGAAAGTTAAGCTTGACAGTTCAAAAAATTATGACAAATTTTACTTGCTTGATGGAAAATAAAAACTCAAATTGAAATCCCAATTTCAAATTGGCCGTTTCTTTATAATCCTGCTAGTTCCATACAATTTAACGAATACATTTTCATCATCAATGACATTTTTAAAGTTCACACATGTTGAGGAAGTCTTTCATTTCATTTTATATTTCTCCTCACATGTCTTCTTTTCATTAAAAGCATATCATTTCAGTATCAAAGTATCATCATACGACAAATGACATATATGAAAAAAAATCACATAAGATGACTATTTATGACGTGTGATGATACTAAATTGAGTCTTCTACACAGAAAATTACACTTTTTTAAAACGTTATCATATTTTTACAAGTTCTTCTTTGTATTTTATTATATATATTTTTTTCATATTAGTTAAAAGAAAAATATGGTTCACCACATGTGGATATGACATTAATATATAACGAGGTTGATGACTTATTAAGTTTTATTTTTTTTTTACTTTATTTTATTTTAGCATTCACTATTGCTACCACTTTAATTAACAACATGTATTTAACTCTTTATCGCTCTATTTTATTATTGCAATACTAAACCTACTGGGTAAAGCCATAAAACATTGTTGTTGTGTGATTCTTACTATCTAAAACAAAAAAAAAATAAATAAATTTATGTATTGTTTGGTTTATTATGTGACTTGGAGTAAATAAACAGACAAAAACACACAATTAACTGAGATTTTCCATATGTGTCAAATGTATAAATATAAAGGAAGGTCCTAAAAATGTTTAATGTGTGTGTGTGTGTGAAATAAAATAATAATATGCGGATTATTATTTATATTAATGCTTCACATAATCTAATCATACATGTTTATATTATTATTATTGTAATATGTTTGTAAGTCGGACATAAAATTATGTAATGAATTATTTATCAACAAAATATAATCATAGGCATAATAAATCTTGGCTTTTGTTTATTTGAAGTGCCTCCTGAACAAGATTAATGGATTTGAGTGTAAATTTTGGGTTTTTTTCCTTAAATGTGGGTTTTATGATCATAAAAATGGAAAATTACATGAATAGTAACATCTTAATTTCATAAATTAACCGAGTTGAAGTTTCCTACGAATTAAAAAAAGTCCTACGAATTTTAAACGCGACGCTTTACATTAATTTATTTTTTTCAAGTAAGATCATACTCCATTTTCCACTATTTCTTGGTGAAAATCATTGAAATCGCTAGAAAATCGTAATATCTCCACAGCTTTTTCTATTTACTTCGATACGATGAATTTTAAAGTTGATTTTAACAAGGCGACGACTTTAAATTCCTAAGTGTTTTTGTATTATGAAGAAAACTTTAACATGGTTATAAATTTCCCTTCAATTCTCAATTAAATTTCTATTGCTTGAATTAATTTTATCTTTGATATTAAATGTTGTCCATTGTTGTCCGAATTCTAAACACACTCATATTAAATGTCCAACAACATGTTTTTCTTTTTGTATCAACTATATTGTTTAGCCACACACAATACAGCTCAAAATAATTGTAGTAAACAAGTGATATTATCATGTTTCGTTGATTTCAAAACATTTCTATGACAAATTTTCCTATGCATATCTCTGTACTTTCAATTATTAACATGAAAATATCCTGTAATCAAATTTCTATTCATATATACATTAAAACAGATTTACGTGTCGATCTACAATATGATAATGTGAAAGGACAATATTTTCAATGTACTTTTTTGGTTAATTTATTCCCTGTGGAGTAACCCATTAAAAGATTTTTGTCTAAAATGAAATGAAATGAAATAAAGCCTCCACCCAAATTATTTATGTTAGCTTAGAGATAAAATAAAATGACGTTCATTGTATGAGGAAATTTATGGAGATTTTCTATACAGCAATTTTTTCCTTGAAAATTTGAATAATGTCCTTATTTGTCAATTTAAAAATAATGTGTTTTATCGAATTAGTTTCAAGCCATTAGGCAATTTGTTATAAATTTTTGTGTTTATGTTTATGGTATGAGATTCAAGAAAATTGAAATGTTCTGGTCACGTGTCTCAATTTGTATTTTTTATTTTTTATTTCAGATAAATTTGTATCTTTTTTAGAGTTTTTTAAATTTAAATTTGACCTATTTCCTTATTTTATGTTCCATGAGAAAATGAAATTCAATTTTAAAGGACACCTGTCAATTAATCAAGAATTTGAATTTCTTAAAATACTTATTTTTAGTTTTAAATTCAAACAATCGATGTCTCGATCTCTGACATAATATTTCGATTTAAAACCACAAAATATAAAATTTCAGATGCAGATGCAATTTTCGGTACATTACATATTTAAATGGGAGAGTAGGGGAAGATGGGGTTACAAAATACTTCATTGACGTAATTTTTTTATAAACTAAATGTACAGGGTGTTTTTAAATCCCAAAAGTTAGTGCCAGTCTGGAAGGCTAAAAAAGATAAAACACTATTGATAATTTTAAATACAGAGTGTTTTTGATACCCAATTTTGCTCTTAATTACACTTTTATGTACTTTGTTGCGCCTGATTTTTACTCTTTATTACATTTTCTTACACTTAAGCTCTCTTTTATACACTTTCATTTCTTTCATACTCTTTGATATACTTTCGTACTCTTTTATGCTCTTCAAACATTTATTTTTTTGCTCTTTTATGCATTTTCGTGCTTTTTTGTACACTTTTATGCACTCAAAGTGTAATTAAGAGCAAAATTGGGTTTCAAAAACACCCTGTATTTTAGATTATCAATAGATGTTTATCTTTTTTAGGCTTTCAGAACCTGGCACTAACTTTTACGTGTCTAATTGATAGTCTGTAGGGCTATACCGAGGCAAATTCTCCTTTTGCCACTTCAAATCGAAACCAAATTCTTAAAAAAAGAATTTTCTGAACTTGGGTATCAAATTCCATAAATTTAATTTTTAGTTCCAAATCCTGCCGTTTCGGGCCGAAATGGAAGAAATTCAATCATGAAATCATATTTGATGGAAAACATGTCATGACCTCACCTTCCCCTATCAATATCAAATTCCATATCTCACATAAAATGTTTTAGAATTTTAAATACCACACATTATCTTCTCCATGTATGATCCATAGCTTGCCTCGATATAATCTAAAGAAAATGTCAAGTGAAAGACAATGAGTGTCCAATTAAATTAATCGAGCAGCCATTTTACCACAAATTTATTACTGCACTTTAAATAAACGGCTTCTTTACTTAACGATATGTTTTGTGTACTCGATGATATTATTCTCTTGTTGTTTTATAAGCAATAAAATACGTGTATGTGCACCAAGTTAAGTGCAAGCAATTCATTTTGAATCGTGATATGTTGCATATCTTGATATTGGTTCTTAAAAATATTTATGTTTGTGTGTGTACATTTTCAAGTGAGTGGCATGTTGTGATAAATCTGAACGGTCAATACAAAAGTATATACGTTTTATTGTGTAAAAGAGGATTTTATGGTATTTTTGTTTAGTACTAATATTTACACTTTTTGTCTAGACACTAATAAACATTGTAAAGAGAATTGTCATGTTCAGATTAAAACAATCCAAGTGACATTAAATTTCTTCTTTTATTACCAAAGACTTTGTTTTATTTTATATTTTATTACTATTTTTGAAATGTATTGTTACTGTTGCAATTTCAAACTTTAGAGATCGAGAAGATATCAAATTTTAACCTCATGATGTCTAATAAATGAGTATTTGTATCTCAATTTTATTTATTTATCTTATAGTTTAAGAGAAAATTACTTTCATCATCATCATCAAAATAAATAAATGAGTTTTAATTTAAAATTTAACTTCATTATTAAATGATTTTTGGTCACAACCATTTCAAGCAAAACCACAACCGCTTTCATTTTCTCAAAACTAAAATACAAAAAAAAAAATAAAGTTGTTTATGAACACTTTGTTTTCCTATTTTTTTCGTCTAATATTCAACCTTATAGTGTTGAGTATAAAATTTTATCGATTATTGTGTCATAAAATTTTGTGGTTCTCCTGAAATCAACAAAAAAAATTGTATGAAAAAACTGTTACATCACCCACCACGGTGAAATTTGTGTGACAAATATTTTAATATGCATAGAGCACCATCGTCGCCACAATATGTTTACAAAAATAAAAAATGTTTTTTTTCCTCTTCTTCATCTTTTGAGTCTCGGTTATCATTGATAAAAGTCAAAGAACGTGAAAATTTTACTTGATAAGCAAATGTTTTTTTTTCTGTGACTATGTGCTTTGTATTACAAAAAACCTGGAAAACACGTATTTTAAAAAACGGTGGTGATTGTTGTCATGATAACATTGAAGGGGTTGAAAGTGTAAAAACTTTAACTTGCATTTGCATTAAATTTGGTCTTAAATTCGAACAGAAAACACACAATTTAATATCGATACTGTAACTGCCACATTGTTTATCTCTCTTTTCGATATAATTGTGATCGATATCATCTTTTTCATTTTTTTTATGCTCTGCATCTGTAGACAATAATAAAGGAAAACAAAATATACAGTATTTGTTATAAAAAATATTTTCTCAGCAAAAATATACTCAATCATCTTCAAATAACCATTATTTGCACATCATTAGCTTTAAGAAATAATAAAAAACGATAAATTTTGTTATTGAAAATGTATCAAAAATATTATTGAGGATGAAATTTATTTAAATTAAGTGATAATTTATCCCTAACACCCTGAGGGAAATTTATTTGAATTTAAGGTCTTTTAACTGATTGAATTTTCATTGATGGGGCTCGGACATGTCACGACAACTCAACTAGACTAAAGTTATTAACGACCTCATCAACGACCGTTTATGCTCTAGGACAGGAATTTTAGACTCCAGGACTCAGGATTTTTCGATTGAACTTTCCAAAGGGGCTGAAAAGACGTTTTGAGAAAATTTGGTCGGTTTTTAGACTTACCTGAAAAATTTTCCAAGAAAAAAGTCGTTGATGAGTATACAGATCAATAGTGAATCGAAAAGTACAGCGTTTTGTATCATGGTTTTTCGATAGGGTCCTCCAGATGGCGCTGAGAGCTAATTTTGTGATTTAAACGGAGAAAAAAGTTGAAAAACAGTAAAAAACTAAAAAGTCAGAGTAAAAGTCGTTGATGACACTGGTAGGTTGTCGGGGAGGGTTCTGAGAATGCGATAATGAGGTCGTTGATAACTTCAGTTTAGTGAGAACTTAATTCAGGTCTTGTAAAAATTTCACCAATTCTTCTTTTTTGAATTTTCATTAAATTTATCAAAAACAGAAAAAAATTAATTTATTAAATAACTTATGCGATTTTAAGCTTTAAAGGAGCGAAACCACTTGTAACACTTAATAAAATGATTCTGCCTTGTTGAAAACCTTAATTCGATAAAAAAATAAAAATAATTTTCAAGACAACAACAAGGAAATAAAGGAAGCAAACCACTTGACTCATAAAAACTTGATCGAATATAATTTTTTTTTTTGATAAAAATATATTTTTTTATAAAAATTTTTACGAAACGAGAAAAATCATGCTTAAGTGATTCACATAAGCGCATTTTTATTAAAAATTCGAAGATCAAAGAATTCGACATTTCGTGTCAATTTAAGTCATTTCATTTAGAAACGTCTCTGTACAAAATCACAAACGTCAGATTTACCGGTTATAAAAGCGCATTAAATTTCAAAAAAAATTCTACAATGAAGAAAAAAATAAAGATATCACTTTCATGCATGTCTTTTGTATGGATTCCGTAAAGTGCTTGAATTGTGTAATGTAATTCAAAAATCGTCTTTAACAGAGCAATGATCACATAAAAATCAACCCTTTTTTGATTCGCATTCACATTCATAATAATAACATATTTCGCACCCCATAATCTAACAGGATATTTTTCAACATATTATTTACAAGATGTTTTTTTATGTTTTTGTGGTATCACGAAAAAAAATATGAAACATGGTGGGTGATTTTCTACTTTTATTTTTATTTTTTTGTATAAAGTGGAGAAGTTTATTTCATAAATTTTTCTTTTTTTTGTTGTTAAATTCAAAAAACTTTTGAGACGAAAAAAACTAAAAACAGTTCTTGGTTAAAAACTTTCTTCATTGCATTTTGACCAAATTTAATTCAAGCCATATTCTAATTACAGTCTCAGTCTTAAGCCATATGTTTATTTGTGTGTGTGTGTGTGCAATGTGAACATAAGACGACCATTAAATTTTCCATTATTCAAATAATGATTCAAACACTGTGCTTTTTAACTTTATCTTCTTATAAAATATTTACTGCACATTACCACTTAACTCACAGAAGAACTTAAAAAATTTTACATTTTCGCTTACAAATTCTTTTACATTGAAACTAAACTACTAAATAAGAAGACGTAAAACGTTCAACAATGCATATTATTCCCTTGAAATATTCTCGAAAAAGGCATAAATATAAATAATTAAAGGTATAAAATTTCTCTGTGTACGAATGTGTGTGTGTGTGTGTGTGTATGCTTAAAAATAAAATCATTTTCTGATGACAAAAAGTTTAAAGAAACGTGTAGAGACGTTTAGAGAGATGAAAATGACACCCCTTTAATATCAAGATATTTAGTGTAATTAGAACATCCACACGTACAATACACAACGTACGACTTTTAATAGAAAAACGTTTTTTGGCATCATCCCCAGTTATTATGTGAAGCTGTAATACAATAAAGGAGAGTAATTTAGTCTTTGTCTTAATTAAAAATTGGGACCTATATCATGAAATGAAATGAAATGAAAATAAAATAAAATAGGATGAAAAAATTGAGATGAGATTGTTTTCAAGAGAAACAAAGAAATTTGTGACAATTAGGAGAAATAAATCCTTTTTTGTAAATTATAAGTCTTCACTCATACATGGAATATTAATTGTTCAGATGAGATTTAACGTAATTTGACAAAATTAAAATGCTGTAAGCACTTTCATGGCAATAGAACTGTCAAATTGTGTTGCATTTTGATATCCAAAATCATAATAAAACAAAATTTTATAGAAAAAAAATATTTCACAATAAAAATTGCAACATCACTATTTTAATAGTTTTCCTTATTCTCATATTTTTCCACCAACACTAATCAAAGTTCTGACTGTCATGCGTTTACTACTACAAATAACTACTACAAATAAAGAAAAGCAAAAATCACTTTTCATTACATAAAACGCACAATAATAAAAAAAGTTCATTGCATTGTAAAGGAAACAAAATCCATGACATTTCAATTTAATGACAATCACACATAATTTTTGAATGTGATCGCTTTCAATTGAATGTTATCTTTTTGTTTTCCCTCAATCAACGCATTTAATTGCAACATTTGTACTGATGCTTTTTATTATTATTTATTATTATTTTGAATGATAATAAAACAAAATAAAATGAACAAATAGCCAAAAATCGATTCAATTCAAATTCAAACAAAAATAAAAAAAAAATTCAAATATTTTTAAGTATAGCAAAAATGACACAATATTTTATGAAATTCTCGTCATTCCCAACAGATTTTTGATAGATATGAAAAACATTGTGGTGAAATAAATATTTATATTGAAAATAAGCTTTTAGTGCTTCATATGCGTGTTGTGTGTAACGTCACCAACTGAAACAACATAACTTTGATTTTATGTGAAACAATAAACATTTTTATCATATTTTTTGAAATTTTTTTTTTAATTGTGTACCATTTTTTTATTTTAAAGTTTACAGTAATGCTTTTGCCATGTCATTTCATTCCATTAACGCTTTGCTCTAATAAATTTTGTTCAGTTTCAAGGGAAAAATGGTCACCCTAATACTCAAATAACAATAATTTTAACATAATAAATTATATTTTCGCACAATTCAAATGAAAAATCATAAAATACATAAAAATATATGACAATTTAACCAAAAATGAAACTGCGAAATATTTTTTATGTGAATTGTTTTTTTTTATTATTATTTTATATATTTATTTTTGATTTTTCTTATATTATTATGATTTAAAATCATATTTTTTTTTGATAAAATTGATGTTAAAACAGATAAAATAAAAAAAATATACACTGAAACATTTTTTTTTGTATATATTTTCATTATTATTGTAGGAGAAGTTTTTGAATTACCAATCCTTGAATGTGAGTCTGATATGGATAATTTACGAATGTGCCTAAAAGGTAATCGTTTTATGTTTTGTTGTTGTATCGCTTCAATTTTCTTTTTTGATTTTTTTATGTATATTTTTTTATTTAAATATTTTTCATATCGCGATTCAAACGCTTTTTTTATGTTTTATCATTTTATTTTGATTTTTTTATTACTTTTCTTTTTTTTTATGTGAAATCATGTGTGAATTGTTTGATTATTTGTCAAATTGATAAAGGCAGATTAGGGTAAAGCGTTTTATTGTAAACACACACACATAAAATAACACACAAAATTACAAAGGTGGATGGATTAAATTTGCTGTCTCATGGTATCAAATTACATTGTCTTACACACATTTCCTCTAATATTAATTTGTCATTCAATGGCGATTGAAAGAATGGATAAGGGATTACAAGGGATATTTACTGTCATTATCTCGTAATTTTAACCATAAGAATGATGTTTTTTTTTGTTATTTATTTATATTTTGTGGCATCATGTAAATTGAGGTGCTGTTATAATTTGAGGTTTATTATGTATAGATGGACATACGGTAACTTAAAAAATTGTGAACGCATAAGTCATATACCAGTATCATCAAATAATACAACGAGGTGTCACTTTTGAGAGCCTTAAAGGGCCTAGAAACTCCATTTCTTATTAAAGACATTCCAAAAAGTCAAGAGTTGCTACACTGTAAGTCGAAAACGCCCCGCAGCCAAATTGATTTGGTCGGCAGATGGAGCTCTTTGATTAACACTTACAAGGTGTTTATGACTACTCCATCACAGTGGCGGATTGGCCATACGGGAAATCTGGCAAATGTCAGAAAGGCCGCAGGCGATGGTCTTCTAAAAGTTAAGTTTAGCGTAAATTTTAAAGAAAGTCATACAGAATGCCGTCAATAATTTTCAATCTGCCCCTGCTTCATAACTGAAATCACCCCAACCTGCATGTTACAGGAAACGAGGCATTTAAACCAGCCTCCATATGAAAAAGCACATCAATTTGCCAAAATTAAAATATCAATTTCCCAACGCATTTACTTACTTTTATTTAAGATTTTCTATTCAAAGAAAATCCATACACACAGATTATCGAATTTCAACATATGGAAAGACTCATCTTGAAAAAAAATGTTAAAAAAATTTCTTTCAATTATCTTTAAGATAGTCGAACACATCAAATATTGAGAAACTTTTAATTTCGATATCGAAAATTCAGTATTCTTGTCTAAATTTGACATTTTATCTTTTGAGGTAACGGTGAACTTTGCCATGCAGATGTAAGCTGTGAGCGTGGGTTTGTTTGTATAATGAATATTTTGGAATCCTGTTCACTTATGCATGAATTTGATATTTTTAGACTCAAACCTAAGAGATAAAAAAAACAAAATTTTACTTCCAGCTAAACAATTTCTAAATAATTATTTCAAAACAGCGACTTAAGGTTATTTTCTTTTGTGTGAAATAAAAACAAGAAGTAAAATGATTATTTGCATGTAACTCACACTGATGTTATTTTAATTCAAATTGAGCCCCTGGCAATTTCATTTCAAATGATTTAAAGCTCATATTGATGCTCAATGAGAAGCAAAATTTAATTTTTTTTTTGTAATGCCACACCTTTATTTGAAAATGTCAAAAAATTTCTTTCAATCATCATTAAACGCAATGAGAGCTATCAGAACTTCGCGAATTGTCCTTTAAAATTTTTACTGTTCCATGTAATTCCAAATGATCGATCTGCACAACAAAAACCTTATTAAATTTAATATTTTAATAAATTTAATTATTTCTCACCTTTTCTCCGAGAGGCGTAACTAGGGTGTCGCAACTGTCGCACTTGCGACAGGCGCCAACAACCTGAAGGGCGGCAAAATCATAAAAACATTTAATAACTAAAATAACGGATTTTTTTTTCAGAAAAAAAATTTTCTTTCGGAGAATTTTAATTTCGATTAATTTTCTACAGTTCTTATCTACGTCAATTTTGAGCGTAATTTATATAATACAAGACTAAATGCTAATATGCTTTGAAGTTGAACAACGAAATAATAAGTTATAGAACCATTTGATACCAAAATATTTGAGGTTTAATAAACTGAATTTGCAATATTTCTCTCTCTGTCTCTCAATTTTTCTATACCTAAATGAGGAGCTACAAAGCAGCGGAGCCTATGATTATCTCTCTATGCTTTTCATACAGAAATGCGGAGCTGCGAAGCAGCGGAGCATTTGTAATCCGAATGATTTTTTATCTCTCTATGTTTTTCATACAGAAATGCGGAGCTGCGAAGCAGCGGAGCATTTGTAATCAGAATGTTTTTGTAATCAGTATGTTTTTAAAAAAAAAATATTTCATTAAACTTAAAACATTTTGATGTCAAATGTTCCGCTGTTTTTTAGCTCCGCATTTCTGTATGAAAAACATAGAGAGATAAAAAATCATTCTGATTACAAATGCTCCGCTGCTTCGCAGCTCCGCATTTCTGTATGAAAAACATAGAGAGATAAAAAATTATTCTGATTACAAAAGCTCCGCTGCTTCGCAGCTCCGCATTTCTGTATGAAAAACATAGAGAGATAAAAAAATCGTTCTGATTACAAATAAAAGTATAAAAGGATAGAGAGATAAAAACATCCTGATTGCCAAATGATAAGTTCTTTTGACTTAGGTTTTAGAAATTCTTGTGTTTTTTTACATGCAGTACATGTTAACATGTATGTCGACATAAAGCATGCATGGAATTTTACATGTCACATATTGAGAACACTACCTGTATCCCTGTTCATTAAACTTTAAAAATTTTGATATCAAATGAGAACAAAAAAAGTCATCAGAATCTGGTTCATAATCGAATTCTAAATTTAAATTTTTTTTTGAAAAAAAATTGTCATTGTTGCTTGATTGGGGGGGCGACAATTTTATTCTTGCGACACATCAAAATAGAGTAAGTTACGCCACTGTGTGAAAAACTTAAAAATTAGGAGTGAGATGTGTTTTAGGAGTGAGCTATTAATGTTTAGGTCTGAGGTTTTTTTTTAAATCAGGTGTGCATGTATTAAAATTAAGGGTTCAAAAATTAAATTAAGGTGTGCAAAAAACTTATACCATATTAATATAATTGAAAAGTTTTAATAAACAAATTATCATAAGATAATAAAAAACACAAATGTATTTTATTAATCTTTATAAATTCTATTCCATTCAAACTGCCGTTTCTTTTAAATTGACATGCTATTAATTTAATACGATCTGCCAAATATACAGCGGCTCGCTTAAAATTCAGGATATATTATATAATTTAAATCTCTTTTTTTCATTATATTGACAGAAAATTGCCTTAATATTATTAAATATACATTCTTAACTTTCATTATTTTGAGGTTTTTTAAAGCGATTTTAGAAAAGATGAAATTTTCATTCATAAATATCTAGCTAGCAAAAATCAGTTTCCACCCTAGTTTTTGATTATTAATTTGATTTAAATA